>VZUI01037725.1:0-13893 GCA_013401135.1 Cettia cetti | reverse complement strand
GATATAGATATAGATATAGATATAGATATAGATATAGATATAGATATAGATATAGATATAGATATAGATATAGATATACACACCTATATACCTATATATCTGCAAATTGACCAACCACACTGCAAACATTCTAATGAAGCAACAACTGATTTCAGCACATGAAACCTGCAATTACATGAAATACTCTTTTATTTAAAAAATTACATCTATCCACAGAAACCCACAGTGTTTTCCTGCATCCATACTGATTGCTGATTTGCCAGTCCCTGTCAGTATAATAGTCCTTTAACCCTAAGACATGGTTATGTTCTGTTGTTGCTGTTCTCCCTTTCTTATTCTTACTCACCCCAGAAACACTCCTTAGTCTGCCTCTTCCCTGATTTAGCTTTCTGTCAACCCTGTGAGTGATGCAGAAGGGCAGTGCAGCTCAGAGTTGAGTGTCTAGTCCTCAATGATGTTCACTGCCCTTCAGTGTTTTGAAAATTCCATTATGAATACTAACATGCTAAAAACTTGGTCTCTGTTTCAAGTTAATGTGGCCAGAACAGCACCCAGAAATTCATAGCTAGTCTTTGCCTTCCATATGATACCCATTTACTTCAGCCAATTCTTCTATTTCTTCCAGACCACTTTAAAAAATTTCCATGTGGCCAAGGGCAAGAAGGTCAGCATGTGTCTCCAGAGAACAGGCAGAGGGATCCTGGGGAGGATGTGGTGACAGGTGGGAGGTGAAATATATTTTCCTTCATCTGTAGCACCACTGCCCCATGGAACTGGTGGGAAAGGGCTTGGAGCAACCTCCCCTCCTTTCACTCTAGGCATCCCTGAACACTTAGGCATTCCAAACCCAGCACAGGCTCATCACAGGTGATCTCACCATAGCAACCTCGTGTGACCTGCTCCCAGTTTCATGCAGTATAGGAACCTTTCTCTGTGCCATCAATACCAGAACTGCAGAGCCTGTACTCACAGTGCCTCTCAGAAAAGGTTGGGGTGTCTAAAGGCAAGTGTGATGGTTTGTGGATTCCCACAAAATTCACCAATTTCGTTCTTCTCTATTTTATGAGCTACCACCTACTGTTCATCATTTCATTTTCCACCTGGCAGACCTGATTCATGCTCTATTCTGTCCCACATGCTTCAGCTTCTTAATCCTTCTTGATTCTTACCCCTGAAAAGACTGACTTCTTTGTTATTAATGTTACCAAAAGGATGAATTAAAATTAATGCAAGACTTGTAATTCAGCTGCATTGTTGATGTGAAAAGTCAAGCCCGTCAAAACAGCAAATGAAACATGCTCAAAGGCATATCACAGCAGCTTTTAAAAGAAAACACAGACTCTTTACAAAAGCCTCGGCTTCTAAACAGAAGAGAGAAAGGTGCATGACCATACAAGGGACAATATGTACTCACAGAAGCTATTTGTGAAGTACATATGATACTTTTCAAAGATATTAGGTCAGTTACATGATAAGCACAATGCATGTTATGATACAGCTACAGCATCTGTATTTCAAACCTAAAATATAATCTTCTATAGAAAAAAATAGAATTTTTATATTGTAATCTTGACACTATTTTCCTAATAACATCAGACACCTTTTTCCATATTTTCCTGATATAAAAAATATTTTATTCTACATATTTGAATTAGTTCATAGTGCCATATAATATGCAGCTACTGTTTTTAAGCTTTGAGTGAAAGGAAGAAGTAATTTTCTTTTTGAACAGCAACTGCAACTTGTTTTCCAGTCACTTTAATTCTTGTTCTTTTGGAACTTTATTTTGTAAGTTAAGTATTAAACTTGTATGTCCTGGCCTTTATGTTAGGATTTCCACTGCTACAACAAGCACTCTTGAAAGGCATATTATTTTATAAGCATTATTTCCAAGAATGATCGAGTGGGGGAAAAAATCAGGAAAAATCTCAGATGAAAAATATATTTAAATTATCATGAGAAATAAATGCAAGGGAAAAAAGTAGCTATGAATGTATTAGAAAGAGGAGGAAAACAATGTATAGGTCCTTTACATAATGTTGGAAGCAAGCAAGCATGGCTTCACATACACACAAACATGAAAGATACATTGCAATCAGACATGCGGGAAAAAATACGTTTTAAGAAGGACAGAAGAGTGCCAGACAGAATACAGAAAAAGTAGGTTAAAGAACAAATTTAAATTAATGTTTTAGCCAGCAGAGGTATATGAAATTTGCCCTACACAAAACAAGAAAAGATTTGAAGTAGCCAAACTAGCTGATTTTGGAACTAACCAAGATACTTTCCCAAATATTAGTGATTGCATGTGGGAATCTGCGGAGGACAAGGGAGGCTCTAGAAAATGAGAAAAGGCAGAAGTCTTTTACAGAGGGAGAAAGAAAGATGTGAAGATGCTGAGCATAATAAACTAATCAGTCTATAAAAACACTGTAATGAATTACTGAACAATCCACATCAACAGCCTTAAAGATAATGAAGTGATTTAAAAAAGCTACAAGGCTGTGTCAAGAACAGCTCACTTCACACCAAACTAATTCATTTCTTTGACAGGTAATACACATAAGAAGCACAGAAGGAAGAAGCAGAAGAAGGCTATATTTTTACTGCAGTAAAGTTTGTCATTGTCCACATGATGTTCTGGAGGGAAGCAGAATCTTGATATGGTCACCATCAGGTAGATAAGATTGGCTGAATTGGTTTCAAATCTGCTTATCAGTGACTTGCCACCAAACAAAAACAGTATCTCAAGTGGATACTTGAGTGATTCTGCCTTAGGTCTACTTAATCCAGTTGTATTTAATGTTTCCATAGTGACTAGCACAGTACAGTAGACATTACTCAGTACAGCAGAGAGATGACATATCATATGGCTAGGGAAAAAAAAGGAAATACTGGTTTATTCTGAGATGGGGATATTTCTGATGGTGCCTTCACCACCTGTGCTAATACTATGGGCCCTCAAAAGCATTTTAGTCACATCTGTATTGCATTTTAGATGCATTGTGCTTCTCAAACCTCTTGCCAAGCCTGAGGTCCATTCTGGTTCTCCCATTAAATCAGAGGTGGAAGGATATTGCTTGTGCTGGGTAGTTTTGAAGAGGCATATGTTATTGTGAAGTTGATAAATGAATCTATGGATTTGACTCAAAGACCACTTCAGGTAATACAAGTGGTAGTGATGTGCAGATGGGTGATTAAAGCCTTTTGGACAGATTCTGGAAGGCTTTACTCACTTCCCTAGAAAAATGACTGAAGTATTTAAAGATCAGGTTGAACTTTATACTCTTGGCATCTGACACTTGACTCATCTGACAACTGCACAAGTTTTTACTTCAGTGGCAGTAGTTTTCCAGCCACACTTCATTATTATTTACAGTAGTACTGATCCTCAGTGAGGGAAAACTGGCTGCAGCACTAGTTGGGAAAAGTAAGTTTGTCTGATTTACTAGAGATCATGGATCTGGCCCTACCTGTTCAAATGGTAATATATCCATCTGTGTTGTGTGAATATTTTACCTGGGAGTGTTATGGGAGTTTATAAGAATTTAAAAAATAATTTATATATATATGTATATACACACACACATTTGTGGTGTATATGGCTTCTTTCATTGTAAAAAAAAAAATCAATTATTCAATAGAATTGGGTTTACTTTTGTTTTTACTGAACATTGGTATATATCGCATACTCAGGATTTTATATCAAAGGCCAATAACCACTAAGGTCAAGTTCAGGGTCAGGATTTCTTTTAGTTACTGAATCATACCTATACTTTTTGTTAACTTCAAAGTCAAATCACCCTTATTTCTTCTCTTTATTTTTCAATCACAGACTGCCCAAAAAAAAAGGCCAGGCTTATTCACAGGCACCAAGACACAAGAAAGTTTGATCAAACATAGCAAACTAAAATTGCAAGCAGAAGATTTCAGAATCAAAGATTCAAAAGCCTGCTCAGACAAAACACCATCTCTCCATCTTAGCTGAGTACAGGAGTTTCCCAAAAAAGCAAAAATACTGGCTTTAAGTACAAGGGCAGATGACCTGAACGTTAAAAACTGGTCTCATTTGGAATTTGACCAAAAGCTTGGGCAACTGAACAAAACAAGTGAACCTAGGTTAACTTCCAGGTTAGCTGGCGGAGTGAAGACTCTGCCTCTGTGAGTATTGTTTCAGAAAAGGTAATTTCTTTTTCATACATACAAGAACAGGATAAAAGATAGAAAAAAGAAAGCAGTATTTACAGTTGATCTTTTTTTCACACACAGTTGTGATTCATTTTTACCAATAAGGGAAAGTAAGAGCATACCTTTCATGAGTCATATTCTTTTTTTTCTTGTGGATTTCTCAGTTTTCAATGTTTTGTGTATTGATTGTCCTTTTCATTCCTTGTGACAGAGGTAAGTTTAGCAGTAAAAAGGTCACCACTAGATGTGCTTTCTCCTCATACTACCTTCCTTTGCATTTTTGTATTAAGCTGCAAATCATGTCTTCTTGTTGGCAATAACTCTTGAGTGAGAGGTTCAGCTCTGTCTTAAGGCTATGGAATCTAAATATACATTGTTTTCATCTTTGGTCAAGAGATACATCTCATCAAGCAGGCCATATTGCATAAACAGGTATGCAGACTGAGGACTTGCCTCAGTCTTTCCAGTATGAAGATCTTGATCAGCTTTTTTGGGAAAGGGAAAAAATCCCAAACCAAAACAAAACAAAAAAAAACCCAAAAAATCCACAAAAAACCAACTCCTCCAAAAAACCCCAACAAACAAAATCAACAAATTTTATACATGTGAACATAAACTTCACAATTTAGCCCTGATATAACTCATCTCGGCCTCCCAAATCACACCTAAAATTATTCAGCCATACAGAGGTAAGGCTGAAAGGGCTCAAAAGTATTCACTGACTTTGCATGCCTCTGTTTACGGTTGTCTGGCTTTAAAGACTTACCAGCAGGTGTCTAATTTAGACTATCTTAAAAAAAAAAAAAAAAAAAAAAGAAGAACTCAAAATGTGGGGGACTTTTTAGAAACTATTTCCCCAAGTGGCTTGTACAAGGATTTTGAGTGAGCCAGTGCTCAGTTCAGAAAGGACAACCAAAGACCCAATCCAAAACTGACTGAAGGACTCAGTCAGCTTGTATTACTCTTGTGCTCTCATGCTCCTGAAAGTGGCAATCATAACATACACCAGATTAAGTAGGATGATGCATATGTTACAAAATTCTGAGGCACAGAGGTGATAGTTTTCATACTGAAACTACATATTGCTTTTGTATGCACCTGGTATGTGCTCCATATAGAGACCTTGTCTTTTCTAAAATGAACAAGGGAAAAACAAAGTGAGAGTTGGTTTTGATCCATTTCATTCATGATCTATGCTACAATCCTGAAACCAAGGAAAAAACCCAATCTTTAAACCTTCTCATCTATTTGAGGAATGCCTGAGGAACGTACTGTAATTATTTTGACTAGTACATTGAAACTGTACCTAGCTTTTTTAATTTTCTCGA
Organism: Cettia cetti; assembly: GCA_013401135.1. NCBI lineage: Eukaryota > Metazoa > Chordata > Aves > Passeriformes > Sylviidae > Cettia > Cettia cetti. Next base: position 8,377 of record VZUI01037725.1, on the reverse strand, counting down.
CCTTTCTGAAAAATCACTGTCCCTTGGATACCAGCCATTGAAGTATTCCAGACTTCTACTTCAGTTTTCATCTCCTTCAAAGACTGATTGCAAAAGATTTAAAAACTCAAAATATTTCATCCTTTTTTGTGCGTGTTTCCAGCTCTCGTAAGATCGTTCATCCCTCCTTACTGGCTAATGGGGCTTAAAAACTCCAGTTGTCTTGTGTTCCTTAAGATTTTGTCAAAGATTAATTAACATGGCTTGCAATGCATCCCTTTACATAATGAAAGAAAGTCCGTATTTTAATTTTTTTTTTTTCAAGTTACCACCAGGGGACTAAGGATATGAAAATAAAAGAGTTTAACAATATAGACAGAAAGACAGTTTTGGAGAACTTAGACTAATCACCTGACACTGGTAGAGTGCAAACAGAGGGGAGAAAGGAGGTCAAATGTACATCAGTTTCTCACACCTGTGAAAAAGTAGGTATGGCAAGAGTTCACTTAAGAAAAAATAGGGAAATGTAAAAGTCGGTAAGACACTGAAAAACAGGTTGTTGAACTCCCATCCTTCCCAATCCATTTTGTTAAAATAATAGAGGACAGTATTTGTCTGCCTTTTAGTAAAGAAATTTGGGGCAGTTTAAGAGGTTCTCTGACTCTTCTAAAAGATAGAGGAAGAAAATTCCCAGGATCTTGGTTATTATAGTTATTTAACTAAGGACAGGATTTAGCCTAATAATTTTCATTCCAAGAGCGAATTTATTTATATATATTTTTTAAAATGTAATTTTTACTCAAGCAAGATCATATCCAACTTAAAGTGAGTGTGAAATCCTCCCTTCTGGGTGGGGACCTGTACTTCAGAGCCCTGGGAGGTAAGGTACAAAAAGGATGCCGTGGAGCATCTCTGCTTGTAATTTCCACTCTTGCATCTATGTGAGCAAGTAGGGCAGCCCAACAGGCATGGATGCCCTGCATGGTATGTTGATATTGCCGACCCAATGTCCACCTGCTGGATGTTACCTGAGGTTTCAGTTTGTGAGCAGCTAGACTCTGGCACCAGGTGCTGAAAGCTCTTACCAGGCATTCCCAGCTTACTTCCACCTGAAAGAATGCTCAGCTTCTGCATTCCCTGGGCACAGGGCAAGTGGGGCAGGATGAGTAGGGCATTCCCTTGGAAGGTGGACTGTGAGGTGCAGTGAAAGCCCTGCGTGTCCCCTCACCCAGGACACAGTCAGGTGGGATGGGAGCAGGGGCACACACCAGCCAGGCTCTGTCCTAGCAGGAGGAGCAGGGGGAGAAGCACCAAAGCTCTTTGGCCAGGAAAGCTCAAGGATGAGCCCGGTCCCAAACTGCTCAGCCGCATTCTCACTGAGGCATTTCTCACACAGGCAGAGAGATGCAGGAGCTTAGGCCACTACCATCAATGTTTTCAGAACTGTGCTTATAAAGCATTATTCTGCTGCTTAAGCAACATTTTACAGACCTGTATACTACTTCGAGTCATTTGCCCGAAGCCACGACAGCCATTTGTGGCAGAACAGGGAAACACACCTTCATCCCCAGAGGCTCTGGCTAACACCATAACCGCACCGACGTCCTTCCTCTTTTCTCCTTCCTCCTGACTGGTTAGAATCAGCTTGAAATCACATCAGAGGAACAGATTTTGATCACTGAGAGATGGGGCTGTGAGAGGCATTGCAATTAGACACCTCTCCCAGAAATGGAGACACTTTGATCACAAGAAGTCCATGTGGCACATAACCAGCTGGACTGAGCTCACAGTGGTCTGTCAGAGATGAAATTGCTGCAGCCATATAAAATAAGAGAGTTGTGGGGGTGCAGGAGGAAAAAGGTGGTGGTGTGGTGAAGAGAAATTCTGGGAAAGATATTTATTCAAAAGAAAATAAAACTCTTAGCTGTCACCCTGTTTTACTCAATGGAAAAATTTCCACTGACTGCAAGACAAAGGAGTGGCAAGCCATGCATGTGACTGCGGAAAGAGGCCACCAGTGTGCAACTCAGCGTCACTCCCTGAGCAGCTCTGAGATACCAACACTTTGTTTCATCACAAATCAGCAGGACAAGTTAAATATTTGGGGTTTTATTTCAAACTGAAATACTGTTATATTCTGAAATATACTTTGTTTTCAGTATGTGACAAGGTTTTTTTAGGCCTTGAGGTTTTGACTAGTGCTATTATAGAAAAAGCTGCAATAGTAAGTATAGAATGCCCTGTCAGTTTACAGAATCACAGAATGCTCAATGTTGGAAGAGACATTCAAGATCATCTAGTTCAACCCAGCATTACCATAATCATCCCTAAACCATACCCCCAAGTGCCACACCCAGAAACCTCTTGAAATCTGCAGAGATAGTGACTTCACCACCTCCCTGGGCAATCTATTCCAGTGCCTGACCACTCTTTCAGTGAAAAATTATTTTTCTAATATTTAATCTGAACATCAGTTTAGTATATCAGTATACAGAATGTGAAAACTGAAATGATCGACCATTTTTGTAATTTCTTGCCAAAGTATTACAAAAGTCAGTAATTCACATTATTTTTTTTCTTGTTTAATAGAACAAGCACTTCAAGATTGCCACCCTACTTTCCATTCATTACTTTTTACAGGCTGTACTTGTATGAACAGGAATTTTAATCTCAAAACATAAAGCTCGAATTTTCAAAACTCAGGAAGCTATAATACCATGCTCAAAAGCTTACTCCTTCTAATGAAGGAGACTTGCCAATTAATTTTCATGAAATTGTGATGGTACCCACTACCTTTCACAAGTTTTGGATCAGGCCTTTGTTAAAAATTGTTTAATTATATCTCTCATAACATTAAAAATCTAAAGATATGGAAATTGATCAAAAGTAATGAATAAACTTTTTTTCTCAAGGCTTGTTCTAACTTGTTGCTTAATTTGCTCTAGTCAAATATTTAATTTACAACACTTTATTGAGTGCAAAAACCAGTGAAAATCAATAATGATTAAAAATATAATTAATGGAATATTTATCTCTGTTTATAATAATCTCTTCAACAATTCATATTTTCTAAACTTCAGTGCCATTCTTTATGTTTTCATTGTACATACAAAAGCAGCAATGTATATGTGAATTGCTATCAAATATTCTGAGGTATACATTTTCTTGTGGTATGTTTGCAAAATTATTACAAAATGTATTCATCTCCCATTCCGTCCTTTATACTAATAAATCACAAAAAAAGAAAAAAGACAGTATCTTACTAAAAAGATGTGAAATAAGATGTGGCCCTGTTTTTTTGTTTTGGTTTGGTTTTTGTGGTTTTTTTTTTTTTTTTTCCCAGCTCTCTAGGTTTATCAGGGTCCCAGAGTCTGTGCTCCTACAGGACGGGAAAAATGTCTCATCTCTAGTCCCAGATGGTTTGGTGAGTACACAGGGGAGAGGATTAGTGCTGATTTTATGGCCCTACAATCAGGATGGGAATGGGCATGGACAAGTACATCTGATTTCATATGCACTCCATGAAAACTAAGAAAAGAGTGATGCTGATGATCAGCTTTGTGCCAGGTAAGAAAAAACTGAGACAAATTTCCAAATTTGGGGCAAAGCGTCAAAATATCGCAATATGCTTTATAAAAAAAAAAAAAAATCCAAAAGGTTTCTGGAAAAACATCAAAGCAACTGTATCAAAAGACTATACATTGAAATGGTTCTGCTACATGATGTCAACTCCGAAACACAAAGTGTTATTTTTCTCTCTAATGTTTAACAGAATACAGACATCATAGTAGCACCAATGTAGAAGTTTTAAACAACTTAAAATATAAATAAAATAAAAATTAAATATCACAAGAAAAATAATATATGGAAGCTGATAGTGGTAATAAAATTCGAACTACCTCAACATTAAAATCTTGTGAAATATTTGTATTTAACAGTGTCTTCTGATAATTTTTCAATATTTTAAAGGAATCTGATGATCTCTAGGGAAATTATACATTTGGGTTGTGCTTGTCCTTTCCTTTTATTTTTTTATCATTTTGGTTTTTAGAACAATAAAATGTGCAACAGGGGTATTAGCATCTAGTTCTGTTTGTACAATGGTGACAGGATGCGATAGGATATGGTTTCAAAGGTCTTTTTCCCCATGAATCATCTTTATTTTGAAATAATATAAAACAAATGCTCATCACACCTCTAGTCAACACTTCCCTACTTAAATGCAACACCCTGTAGGAAGAAAGCAAATTTTATTGGAAAGTATGGGAGAGAGTTCTCAGAGGAAGACCAAACCATAGCAAACAGCTCAAGCTGGCCCCTGCTCTGCTAAATGTTTCCTTGCACAGGGCTGCCAGCATCCCTCCAGAACCCCACTGCCAGAGATGCTGTGCAAGCTGATACCATTTCATCCATATGCCATAACCTGCAGAGTCTTAATTCCTGTTGCCTCACTGGTTTGAAAAGCAGAAGAAAAGGACACCAGGTAGGAAGTTGCTTACAGTCATTCTGCTACATTGTATGAGATTAAATGAGGGGATTTCCCATCAAGGTGAAGAAGAAAGCACACCTGTAAAGACTGAACATCAGCAATAATTTGGCATGATTTCCTTCCTGCTCCAAAACCTGCTGGAACGTTTTTCACTTTTTTCAAACTCTCTTTTGTGTTACAGATGAAAAACAATGTACAATTTTAAAGCTGCAAAGCTGTACTTTCCCACCTGTTCACGTCTTAACATGACTGGACTATTTTTGGTAGAAACACTGAAGAAAAAACTGCTTTTATACTTTTCTACATCTTTGCCTTCCAGTCTTGCTCTATGATTTATTTTGTTTCACTCTTCCTTTCTCTCTCGTGTCATCATGTTGAGACTCTTTAAACCACACCCTCTGTACTTCACCACCGGGACAGCCTGGACTTTTCTTGTGCTTGGATCCCTCACTTGGATGTCACTCTGCTGATAGAAGCCCAGAGTGCAGAAGGGAGATAAACCCCACTTCTCCAATGTGAAATAACGGTTGGACAAGAGTTGACCAAAATACGTTCTGAAAGGGCCTGATCTAATATTCCTTGCAATCAATGGAAGGCCTTTAACTGACTTCAGCAGGTCTCAGATAAGGACCCACATTACTATTGCCATTATCACTTGTAACGGAGGCTCTGAGCACTGATGTTTTGTAAGAGTAGGAAACAACTACGGCATGGCATGTTTGTCTCTGCTGTTTCAAAAGAACATTATTTTCATGCAAATTTTTGTTTCCTTTGTTTTCTTTCTGTTTTTACGTATCGGATATGCCCTTGTTAGAGGTCCTCCCTGTGTTTTGAAATCTCTCAAGCCTACAGAAAGATAAGAATATTAAAATCAACGAGGAAGTTTTTCTAACAAATAGTTTAGGCATTTGTGGTGATTCAAGGAAAAAAAAATAGTTTGGAATGATCCAGATGAAAGAAGAAGTCCCACCATATTTAATCAGGTCTCACATGTATGGGTGACAGTGGTACCACTACCCTTCATGTTGCATTGTGTTCCAGGATGAAACAGACCTTACTATCTGACAGAAGAACCCAAGCTAAACTTTCTCAGGCCAGAGATGTGGAAGACTTTTAAAAAAAAAAAAAAAGGCAGAAATACTACTCTCCTTTTAGAAAATTGCCTAAATACTGTGTAATAAAAAAATCTGTAGATAGCAGAAAAGTTAATGTCTCTGTTGACTTCCACTGAGTGGAAAAAAAAAAAGTGAAGCAGAAAAAACTGTTTTAAAAGAGTTTTTAGAGTTTTAAAAGGTATCTCTCAGAGTTCTTTTGCTTCAGTAGTTTTTAATTTGATTTGCATCACAATAATTTCAGTGACTGTCATGAAGTTTAATGGATTAACTTTTGCAACGTCCTCTAAAGAATGGAGATGTTATTAACCCTTGTAAGAGTCCTTAAGCTGGAGCTGGAGATAGATTATATGCTTTGGATCATGCAGAACATCAATTTCAGCCTGCAGTCCTTTTCTCTTAAGCTCTGGCAAGTGAGCTCAGCAACTCCAAGATTACACTTGTGCACCTGAGGAAGTTACACCTGTGAATTCCTGCTGGCCATTGCTCTTGCAGACATTACATCTGGGACTTCACATGTTGTGTTGTGTTCTGGGCTTTGTCCTTTTCTCATGTAGATGAATAGAAAAATCCTTTTGACTCTGCTATGAACAGGAGCAGGAATATGACATGCAAAGAGCCTGTTCAAGAACCAAATTCAGGGTTGCATCTGAGTAAGTCTGAATTCTGACTAAATTGATGTATATCAATTATATTTATAGACATCTTTTTCTATCAATATCAAACAACCTGTTCCTTAGACTACTTTACTTTTACTTCCTCTCACTGATTTCTTACCCTCACCTTACATCTTTGCCAGTCTAAGAGAGCTTGCCAAAAACTGTTGTTTGTATGCCCAAACCTCAACACAGGAAAGAAGCAGCTAATAAATAAACACTGAGGTCAGCCATGTATTATCTCTAATAATTATCTAGTAACTTCTCCAAGAGCTTCAGACTGTAGGTTTTACTAACTCAGTACATCAAGAAGTGTATGTAGCTAGGAAATTTAAAGGAAAGTAAGTAGTATTATTTGTGTATCAACAGTGAGGTTTGTCTGTATGAAAAATGATATAGTTTAAAAATAACATTTTCAGTTAAACAGATGAAGTACAAATAATTGAAATGTGTCATTCATATAAATTTTATCCCAAACGGATAGTTAGAGCTAAATTTATATGAGTCAGGCAGAACAAAAAGAATATGCTTCATGCCACATTTCACTCTGTTTTCACTCATTTTCCAGCATAATTTCAAGATAAACAACCTTAACTTTGGTAGAGATGAAAGTCTCAGTCTGGCCTTAGTACTCTGAAACACTAAAATGCTGATGAAGTTACAGAATAGTCAAAATAGAAGAAGTTCTCAAAGGCAGCTACCAAGTTTTATACTGACAGATGTGGGTGAGAGATCCAACAGTTTGCAAAAGCATAGGAAAAGAATATTGGTTTGCTAATCATAGCTTTCCTAATCAAGGAGGGAGGGGGGAAAAAAGAGAAAAGAAAATATGAAAGCCTTGAAAGTACCAAGAAACTTAGCTATTGCTTAATGTCTAAATAAAGCTTTATGAGATGATAATACAGCCAAGGGGTTGTGCAAAGTGCTTGCCAAGATGTAACTCTGTGAAAGTAATTAAATTTTAGACTAACCTAGTAATTATTATTTCTGAAAAGGATTGGTGGATGGCTTTCTAGTCACATGCCACAGGCACTCAAGGAACACCACTGAGATGATCCTAAGAAATAGGAAACTGGCCATTTAACAAAGTATTTGAGACAGACTGTACAAAAGTATTTGCAGTTACTAAAAGGACACAGAACCAAAGTGTAGGAAGCACAAGTGATCAAAACAATAGGCTGTACTTAAAGAATGACCTTGATCACAGATATGCTAGAAATGCAAAATGTAGGAAATGACAGAGGAAGGGTCATTTTTCAGTAGTGTGCTGAACAAAAGAACACCCAGGAGGAGCATGCAGAGCCATTCTTCTCAGGCTCTAATTACTTGTGTCTAAGTGTGATGAACCCTGGAAAGCAGGTTTCCTACTTTGTGGCAGGCACAGGAGCTTTAAAACAGGCTTGGTATTTATACTCTCAGAGCTAGTATACAATTACCTTCATAACCAATCCAAGCTAAAATAAGCCAGTGTTGCCATCATTAGCTTAACAGGAAAACTGGAAGGGAAAGGGCAATTTACAGAGAAGACAACACACTGGGGCTGTTGGTTGAGGCCCAGTGCACAGGACAGACAGAGGCTTGCAGTCTGTCAAGCTGATAGAGATACCAATGCAGCTGATAGAGAAGTAAAGATGACATCTGAAGAATGTGGATCTCTTGAAAGTGTCCAGAAGGATGAAAAATGGGAGAGCCATGCAGCAGTGGTGCAGTGATCATATCTCATTTATCAACATGGAGAAGGAGATCACTGCAAGTGGAGAGCATTTTCCTCATGCAAAGGGAAGCAGCTGGTGGGCTTTGTGCTGTTTTGTGATATGAGACCAGGGGAAGACACTTATTCTACAAATGAATCTTTTGTGAGTTTCACTGCTGACCAGAGTAAACCTGAGGTCATTCTGCATAGTCAGCTTATCTGTATCAGAAGGGAAAGAAATACAGAATGATGGGGCCTTTTCAACACCCATTAAAAATAATTGTGTAATGTACCAAATTCCCTGAAAATGTTTCTTGTAACACAAAGAATGGTATTGGTCTTTCCCACGTAAAAGTGAAATGGTCCTCTTTCTCTTTCTCTTTCTCTTTCTCTTTCTCTTTCTCTTTCTCTTTCTCTTTCTCTTTCTCTTTCTCTTTCTCTTTCTCTT
>VZUI01037724.1:0-38134 GCA_013401135.1 Cettia cetti | reverse complement strand
AAAGGAAAAGGAAAAGGAAAAGGAAAAGGAAAAGGAAAAGGAAAAGGAAAAGGAAAAGGAAAAGGAAAAGGAAAAGGAAAAGGGAGAGAGTGACAAAGACTAGAAAAAATGAAGGAGCTGGGTTCAGGAAGAAGGAACAATGCTTCCTCTTTTGTTGTTGTTAACTCACATACCTAGATCTTATGCACATGGAATCAGAACCTTTTTTCAACCTATTTTGTGAATCTTAGTATTAATTGGCAAAGTAGAAACAGAAATGAGATTTTTTTATAACTCATTGAGGAAACATTAATTAGTCACTAAATTACAGGAGGTGTTATCTAATCTAACAAAGAGATATCCCTAAGCGAGTAAAATAATGCTTACTTTAATTAAGAAGAATAGGCAAACTGTCTCTTGAATAAGGTGGAAATAAAAGTTTCAGGTAGAAATATTAAATTTGTCTGGACCCTTGGAGGATTTCAAAAGTGAGATTGGTTACCACAATTCAGCAAGAAAATCTAATCTATACTTAATTCAAAAAGTGTTAGCACAGAAAGAGGGAATGCCTCCAAGCCAAGAATACTGGCAGGAAGTCAGATGGATAAAGGTGAAATAGAGTGCCTTTTATATGTGTTTGTAACATTACGATGTGTTTTAAATGTTGGGGATAATATCTTTATTTACTTGTGATATTAATTTAATTTTAATTAGGAATAATTTTACTGCAATTACATAACAGCATTTCTAGTTCAAGAATCTGAAAAATATATCAATTATGCTTCTTTGACATTTTACCAAGTAATTGCAGTAAAGGTTACTTAAACAAATAACTTGAAAGTAACTTTATCTAGTAGAGTTTCCACACAACTCAAAGAGTTCTCGAGGAGAATACCCCCATTTCTCTTGCATGGGCTGGCTGGATAGCAACAAATCTGGAGGGTCAGAAAACCAGCAATAATTTAGAGATTAGAGTGGCATCAAGATGTTGGGCTTAGCATATGAAAGCAAAGGGTCTTCTAGCAGTTTGTTTCAGACTTTATTTTTCTTTCTCAAATCACAGAAGGAATGGAACATAGATTTGGAAATATTGGGATGACAATTAACGTGCAGAAACAAATTATCATTCAGCTTAGTGCTCAATATTTATTAAACTGCAGTGTAAACGTTGTCTTGAACCCTGAAGAGAGGTCTTCCAACTCTCATGCAACTGACATCTTGATTTTGCTCCGAAAGCCTAGGAATTGTAACAAATTCCCAAGAACAGAACTGCACCCATTGTGAAGGAAGTAAACAACCTTAAAATCATTATTCTTTTTCATCAACTGCAGCAAGAAATATCTAAGGACTTTATTACAAAGATTTGTGTATCTTACATGGATTTCAGGATATCTAGTGCATCTTTTATTTTTTGAAACAATTTTCTGTTGCAAGATTTGTTCAATGGACCAAGCCAATGATATCTAAGAATTCTAGGCCGAAAACCAAGGTTGATGTTTGCACAATTCTGACACTCAGAAATCTTTCAAAAAAGAAAATAATTTCTTCTGGGTATAAAATTTCCAGGCATTCTGGTACTAAATCATGGTGAAGCTACACATCATCACAAATTCTGTTACACTTTCCTGTAAATGAAAGTCAGCTGCAGCTCAGCAGATCTTCTCCAATGTAAAAGTGTATTTGTCTTGCTGATTTGGAAGAGACATGAAACTAGAAACAATCAAAACAAGAAGCATGTGTGTTCTCCCTAAAGACAGGATGAGAGAACACACCTGTGAATAAAACATTTGTGAGAGGTGTTAGTATCATCGCTTAGAATACTATTGAACACACAGTGATGCAAAGAAAAAGAATTATTAAGTAGGAATATATACAGTGTAGAAAAGGTTTTGTTATTACTGCTCAATAAATATTTTTTCAAATCAATGGCCACATGCCTAAAGATTAGGATAAAGCTGATTAATGGACTTAAATGAAAATTAGTTTAATATTCAGACAATTTCTTTCAAGTACTATACACAGTCTAAATAAATACTTGCAATACTTTCTGTCAATTCTGCATCTAACCATTACTTATAAAATTTATTTAATATTTATAAAAAAATTTAAATATTTTCAGTGTTTGGTTGGTTTTTTGTCAGTTTTTTAGGAGAAACTAACATCCATGTTTAGGATTATAATTTAATTTTGTTCAGTGAAGGAGGTCAAACTTAAAACATTTCCATTTGTTAGGGAAGAAGTGGTATGTTTGTTTATATTCCTTTTTATTCATTTTCTGATGTAATTTTTCACTGGTTACAGTTCCTGTACTGCACCAAGGGCTAATGCCCAATAACATATAAATTGTTCTGCTATATCATAGAACTAATTGCTTATCTCGGTTGTAAAACCTTATATCAATGGATACCTCCATTTCTCAGGACAGTATTCAGAAGCTAAAAGGATGAGTTCACATGCTTTTGTAGTTTCACAACCCAGTTAATTATATTTCAAATCAGCTATTGTTTTTTATCATTTTGTAACATGATTGGTTGCAGTTTTGTTTTTTTCCTCCATATTGTTACTCTAAATAAATTTCTGATGTATTTTAACTTTTTTGGGGTCTTAAAACATGAAAGCATGTAGTGCTTCTCAAAGGATTGAAATGAAAAAGAACCACTCAGTGCTCTGGGCTTGATCTTTGGACTGTTTATCCTTTTCATTCTAAACAGTCAGTTGATAGAAAGCAGATATAACTGAAAGCACAAAGAATTTAGGACAATGTTGTGGTTTTTTTCTAGATGTATCATTTAAATAATATGTTGCTAATCCTGTGTTTCCACAGCAGCCAAAACTGGTGTAAACACTGGCTGCTGCAGTCCCATCCTCTGCTGCATCTCGCATTCATGTGTTCCACCTCCCTTCTTGACCTGGCTTTGGGATTTGCTGGGCCCTTCACTTATCCATCTTGTGTTCAGTGACACAAAAAACCACAATTTAGCTCACAGAAAGAGCCGATGATAACTGCATTGAGTCCCAGGAAAGATGTATAAACTCATACTTGAGATTTTGGTTAGTGCAAAATTACAACAGCTGCAGCTATAGACTCAGTCTGCATCTGGCTCTTCCTGGTTGCTCTTCTCTTTGCTCTTTTCTCCTCTTGAATTTTTCACTCTCCGGGGATCTAAAGTCAGTTTAAAAGGACTCTGTCATTATAGGAGCTTATCTGAATCTCCCAAACTGTGGCAAGAATTTAGCCTAGGAAATTCAATGGCCATTTCTATAGCAGGATATGAAACACAGTGTTGATGAGCAGACTAGTTCATTTCATTCAGAGCTTGCTGTATCACTAGTATTTTTTTTACCATTTTTATGTGACACACCATAACAACCTTCAAAGCTCACTGAGCTGCTCATGTTAATGAAATGGCAAAAGAAGTGCACATATATAGTTATTTAAAACCATACACACAAAGAAACCCTATAAATATATATATATGCATAGCTATATACATGTATAGATAGATATACATTAGTAGAGTTGTTGCATCCATACTCATTGCATCTGAACTGTGCCTGAACTGTGTCTGCAGTTCTTAGTGTTTGAGGACAAAGAAAGTAACTTCTCCCTGTGTATTGGTTCTGCCTTTGAAATAAAAGCACAGAACTATTGACAAAAGGCTCACCTAACAGCAGAGCTGAGATTAGGTGCTGAGGGTTATTGTCTTCCTCTAGTCTCAAAGCTATGTGAAATGTCAGTTAATTGAAAATGGTAATTGTTCCACACAACAACATCAACTGTTTCATTCCAGGAAATGTGCTGCTCTTAAATTAATAGCCATTGATCCAGAGGTATTTCATGATCCTTCTCCATCGTTTTCTCAAATTATCCAGCTATCAGTCCTTGGGAGAAAACCTATTTCACCATTTTTATTGACCATTCTTTACTGAGTGACCTGGCTTCCTGCTCAGATAGACTAAAATAGGTCTATCCATCTAAATGTTTGTCAGGCACACTGAGACACCTAACTTTCAAAACATCTACTACTTTTTACTATAAATACTCAGAATGAAAACCCTTAAGTAATAGTACAAAGAAGTTACATGGTTATTACTGATTATTACAATGAAGTATGCTCTCATGCTGGGAAATTGTTTTTGTGAGAGTAAAAATAGTCCCTTTCAATAGTGCATTTCAGTAAAATTTAAATTCCAGTTTGATTTCTTGTAAAGGAATGAAGGTTGTTTGGGTTTCTTTGCTGAAGGAATATATGTTTTTTACAACCTCTTGAATAACAAATAACTATATAGCTTTATTTTTACACAAGGCTGTTGCATTACTTAGCAGTTCCTTTGAAAGCATAATAGAGAAATTAAGTGGCACAAAGGTGTCCATTGAGGAGACAGTTTTCCTACCTCAGGTAGTTATTAAAAAAAAAATTAGATAAGCAGATGAAAACATTTATTGAGATACAACTCATAATGCTTTCTGTGTTTGCAGTTCAGTAAATTATTTTCTAGTAAATTTAAAAATTAATTTCAAAATAAACTGTAAATATTATCAATTAATAAGTTTTGGAAGACAAGAGTAATATTTTTTCAAATCTTTCATTTTTGTTTGAAACAGTTTCACCTTCACTGATATATTAATAAAATGCGATCTACTTATTCATCATATTTAGATTCCAAAGTGAAATTTATAGATAAAGAATAATGGCAAAAGTGTACAGCAATATAAAGTTTTAATATCAGTTGTGCAGTGGCCTAGAAAACGCTTCCTTTAATCTCAGAAGAAAATACTCTACTTTTCTCTCTTCAAGGGTTTTTTCTTACAAGGGGATGCAATTTAATGTAAACTGAAACAGTTGCCAGCAGGAAAGAAAAAGGTGTCTTGTATAATATGAGATACTTTTCTATTGTTTCAAAAATAATAGGCTGGTTGCAAAGAGTTTCTCTGTGTGATCTTAAGTTGCTGTATTTTTGTCTTCTTTTATTTATTAATAGACAGTTTTATATTTGAAGTGGAAAGGGGAAATCTGATTAAAGTTTCTAGGACAGCTACAGTATAAAATCAGTTGAAATTACATTTCCACATAACATACATAATGAATTCAGATGTTATATACCAGTTTTAATGCTCAGTCTGGTTTATAGTTAATAGAATCAAAAGGTATGTGAGCCAGGGAATATTTTAAGAATAAAATTTCATCAGCTCAGAGGGAATGAAAAAGATCCTTAGGCATATGGCGCTAAGTAAATGAAAGTGAAAATGGCTTTTTTGAAGAAACATAAAGGAGTCAAAAGAACTAACTATAGAAGGTAAGCATGATTTTGTATAATTTATACTAGTGACAGTGAACACATGCACAGTTTGCATCCCATTTCCTGCCATTTCGTACAGTGAATTTCAGCTGCATATTTGGAAAGAAAGTGTGAATCAGAAATAACTGAATAAATTATTTAGTGGTTATGCGAAGAAGGATAGTTTTGGTCATAAAGACAGAAGCTCCTCTTCAAAATCAGTTTTGGTTTTTTTTCAGATCCTCTGTCAGTGATTCGTCTCCCTCCTCTCCTTCATTCTGTTTTAAAATCTAAGCTTGACCATTGGTTCATTCTTTTTTTTTTTTTTTTTTTTTTTTTTTTTTTTTTTCTTGGTTAAAAAACCCAAGGAACAACAGTCCTTTGAAATTATTGAATCTTCAGCATCATCCCTCATGTGCAACTCTAAGTCAACATTATTCTGAAAAGTTACCTGTTTTTTGAAAGCTTTTGGAAATCTGTACCACTTCGGCAAATTTGTACATCATTGATACTCAGCTTGAAATATCTGAAAATATTTGAACATGTAAGCATAGCAGTAAGTGTGTTGCTGTCATTAATAAGCCTTGAAGATCACAGCCATTTCCAGCCTTTGGAGCTTTATCTCTTTAAAGCTTATATTAGCAGCTAAAGGCTGTCTTTCTCAAAGTGATTTCACATTAAAATATCATAAAAATAACATTAATTATAGAGATGAAGATTACAGATGTAGGTAACAGCTGAACATTGAAAGTGCTAAGCAGGTCTGCAAGATAACAGTAATGACTTAATTAAAATAAAATGCATCTGTATCTGAGCACAGCAATAAAGGAAAAAGAGGCAATCCACAGTAACAAAAACATGAGCAATTCAGCTGAAGTATGTAAGAGTAGTGTGTAACAGATTGGCTCAAGCAAGTCTAATTTATGCCAACCTTAAACATTAGCATTCTAATGGCTGCCAGAAATTTAGAATAAGTTATCTTTTGAGTGCCAGGTAGTTTAGAGGGTAACTACCAATTATCCATAAACTGAGTCATATCAGAAATGACTTAATGTTTTATTTCCTCCCATGGCCAAGCTGGCTCCAATACCTTTGCAACAGACTTTGTTAATTCTGCTTCCAGATCTAAAGGGAAGCTGCCCTTTTCTGCTTATCAAATGGACTGAAATGACCTCAACAGAGAATAAAGTTGGTGCCAAGAAGCAGAGTAGCATCGAGGTCTGTTCACACCAGGTGATATTCTATTTGGTGCATATGGCCCATTCTTGGCCCACACAAATCTTGTCTCCAGTCCAGGCCTGGTTTTAAGAAACTCTTATATGCCATGTTTTGTATATTCTGAAAATTCTGTCATTTATAGTCTATATGCAATAATATTAGTGTTTTAAAAATACATTAAATTCTTGTGACAAAGCTTAAAGGGAGCCATATTTTCTCTCCCTGGTGTGAAGGAGACAAAAAATAGATTCCCGTTGTGTTAACTTTTTCTACATGGTCTTTAGATGGAAAAGGCCAGAGAAAAATTCTCACTGGAGATAAAAACAGCAGTACTTGCAGTTGTTATAATAATCATAACTACCATTTTTACCACTCCGCTTCTGTCACAAAC
This sequence comes from Cettia cetti, assembly GCA_013401135.1. Lineage (NCBI taxonomy): Eukaryota > Metazoa > Chordata > Aves > Passeriformes > Sylviidae > Cettia > Cettia cetti. The sequence goes on along the minus strand of VZUI01037724.1, from coordinate 31,266 downwards.
TGTGAGACGTGATTTAAGAAAATGCCTAATACAAACCCAACCTTTTTTTAAAAAAATCAGGTTCTTTTTACCATGCAATATCTTCCTCTTAATGACAAAGAGAAGGAGCAATAGCCTGACTGAATCATGGCAGCAGAAGGCTTTGGCTGCATTAGTTCACACTGTATGCTGTCTGTAGGCAAATTAATTATCTATTTTATATCTCATGTTGATGTAGTTCAAGCAGAATTCATATACTGTAGGAACATCCAAAATGGCTGAATCTGAACAGATACTGTTTTCTTGCAAACAATAAAATAATCACTTAAACTCATAGAAATCAAAATTAAGTGTAATTTACATCCTTTTAATGGGACTCTACAGATGTTTAACGATAAGAGGCTAGAAAAGGGATCTTTAATTTGCATGTGGTATACATGTTCCTTTTCTCCATGAATTAGTAGACTTATATTGAATATTATTATTAATATAGACATCTGTATTGACTAAGGGCTTTTTTAAAGTGAAAGGAGTACACACTGTATCCAACTCACACATTTTCACTACAATGGTTCTAATACTATTCCTTCCCTGAAATATTTATCTTCATTGGAGAAAAAAAATTATCCTTTGCTTATATATGTATCTGCCTATTCAGGATCTCAGGATCCTGAATATCTATTCAGGATATTATGTTCTGAAGCTATTAAAATTATTTTAATGTGGGAAATATTTAATTGCCTATGTAAAAGATAATGCAATTTTCTTCCCCTGCTATAAAAAACTTCACTTATTTGAAAGACTCTCTGAAAAATGTCAGTTTAAAGTTACAGAAAATGTTTTCATGTAAATAAGGAGTTAGTTTATTTAACAGAATAAAAACTAAAAAAATTAACTTTTAGTCCATTAATTTTCATAAAGTTTGATCTTCCAATCCTTGTCTAGACTCATACACAGTCACTTTTAAATTCAGAGAGCTTTGTATGACTAGGTGAATACAAAGGAAGTTTAGCTAACTAGGTTGTAGAAAAAGTGCACATGTTGCTAGACAGATAAGTCTGCATTTAGATAAATAAAAGAGCAAGTTTTATAGAAATATGAAAACTGAAAATATTATTTTGTCTGCTGTCTGTAGATGAATGAGAAGGAAACCAGCTGTGTTGAACATGTGCCAAAAATAATGAGAATTAATTGTAGCACCCATGAATTCTGAGAGAGACAAAACATGCAAAATATGCAGCATTTTCACTGTCAATGAGAGCTCCCACTCTCAAAGACTCCTACCCTTAAATAAACTTTAGTTTCCCATCAGTCTTTTCTCTTCAGCACAATTACTTTGCTAGGGTGTCTGAACTGCATGGTCTTTTTTATACTAAGTAGAAAGGTCAAATTTTCCTACTTTTTTATATTGAGAGTGTCATTTTATTGAGAGAATGAGGCTTTTTGTGCAGTATACTCTGTTAGAATATCAATTATGTCCCATTCAGTGACTACTTCAGAGCTACTTCATTTTCAAAATATCACTGAGGCATAAGTTAATTAAATTACATAAATTTAAGTCAGTGATGGAAGAAGTAATATTTGATATAAATAGCTGTAATTTTTTACTGAAATCCCTATTAGGGAAAAAAAGTATGATGATATATCACCAATGTAATTAAAGTCTTTTTATGAGTCATGGGGGAAGGCATATCAAAAGTTAGCTGTTCCTGGGCAGGTAAGCAGGATCACTGTTGTTTCTTCTTTCTGTGCCTGTAGGGTAGAATTCAGTCAGACAGTAAAATTTAATGATGTACAGTCTGATATTAATTGTGCATATACTCATGGGTCACAGTAAAGAGTTTGTCAGAGGTGGCAGCTTGCCGCAGGTGTTTAATGTCACATGATTCATAGTAAATGACTTGAAGCTCCCAAGTATCTACAACTAAAAATAATTCTGCTCTCTGCAAGTGCCCTCCAGAGCAGAATGGCTATCTGTCAGCACAAGATACTGGGTAGCAATTGGCTCCAGTTAGCACCATCCATGAGCCATTTCTCAAGGATAAAAAAGTGATAATGGCCAACTTTGTCATTAGAAACCATGTTCTTATCACTGGCTTAATTTTTAATATTTTCCCTTACCAGCAATATAAAAAACTAGCTCCTATCTTTACCGTATGTAACATAAAATTGCAAAAGCCCCAATACACCAGACTTTAAACACAGTAGCAATTTTTTTAAGCTTCTTTGGATGTGTTTCCAAAGATAGAAGATCTCTTCTTTTTCCCATTTATTCCCTTAATTGGAACTGGAAGGTGTTTCTTGGGCATCCACGCACATCATACCCCAAGAAAATGATGGGGTGGGGGACACTGGAGATTTTGCATGATTGACGGTGCTAAGCACATTTGAAAATTCAATCTTTTGAAATTTTACAGTTGACCTAAAACCTTCATGACAACTGTCATGCTTCTTAAATTTCTATTGCATCTTCTTGCTTCCATTTCTACTTAGAATTGAGAAAAGCAGTATAAAAAACCTAAAAAAAAAAGTAGAAAGAGTTCTAATACTTGTAAAAATATAAAGCATTCTTTATTTTTTAACAGGAACCATAAAACCTACTCTTACCTCACATTATCTATCTTGCTCAGCCCAGCACAGAACCCAGAATAATTTACCATATAAGATGCCAATTTCTAATTTATGATTTTAAATTTAAAAGGAAGTTACATGCATACAGGAATTTTGAAATCATAACTTTCTATTCAGAAACAACACTACTAAGTTTAAAAACATGTTAAGTGGTAGGTGGTTTTCAGCATGAAAACTTCTAAAACACATTAGTGGTTAAACAGATTTCAGCAATGTGTCTCTCTAAGACAGACAAGGACACCTTGTTGTGCAAACCAGCACTCACCTCTGTCATCCCAACACTGGCAAGGGGAAATACAGTAGATCTGCAGAGTCCTTGGCACTCAGTGTCTGCAAAAGCACAACAAACTGGTCAAGGGACATGATCGTCCTGCTCTACTCCATGCTGCTGAGCCCTCACGTAGTGCCCCTTGTGCAGTTTTGGGCACCACAATATAAGAAAGATGTGAAGCTATTAGAGTGCATCCAAAGGAGGGCAACAAAGATGGTGAAGGATCTAGAGGGGAAGCAGTGTGAGGAGCTGCTAAGGTCACTTGGTCTGCTCAGCCTGGACGAGACTGAGGGGAGACCTCATTGCAGTTACAACTTTCTCATGAAGGGAAGAGGAGGGGCAGACACTGATCTCTTCTCTGTGGTGACCAGTGACAGGACTGAGGGAATGGCCTGGAGTTGTGGCAGGGGAGGTTTAGGTTGGATATCGGGAAAAGGTTCTTCCCCCACAGAGAGGCTGGGCACTGGAACAGGCTCCCCAGGGCAGTGGTCACAGCACCAGCCTGACAGAGTCCAAGAAGTATTTGGACAATGCTCTCAGGCACATGGTGTGACTCTTGGAGCTGTCCTGTGGAGGGACAGGTTGGATTTTGTATCTCTTCCAGCTCAGGATATACTATGATGCTGTGACAATACAATAAACCTCTATCGCAAAACTGACTGTCACATTTGCAGTGAGTTAACGTGTCAGTGTCTCTGAATGGCATAAAATTCCCTCTCCATCTCTGCACCATGTCCTTTCACTAGAGGTTATTTGGAACCTGCTTGCCTTGTTTCCAGTGGAAGCAAAGACACCAGACATCCTCTGACACCTAGAATTCTGGCAGATTTCTTCCCAAAGATAAATGGGTAAAGCTGACATTCTTTTAAGACAGTGAATATACTGAGTGACTAAATTGAGACTCTCAAAATTAAGTGTCAGAAGTTGAATGCCTCATGTTCTCAGTCACAAGATTTGCAAATGTAGGCTCCAGTCAATGGGAAAGGAAAAAAAACACCTCCAGAAGATGTTTTGGAAGTCTAGATTAAGTGTCCTGAATTGTTCTGACTCTACTGAGGAGCGTTTTGTCAGTTAGTGTAGTAAGAATAAAAAAAAAAGTTATTGACAACAGGAAGCTTCCTACCTCCATCTGCAAAGAAAACCTTAAGGTGAATATTGTTTAACAAAGCTTTTTCAAGGAGAACAAAGAGATTCATGTTTTCCTTTTAACGTGAAGGCATGAACTGGTGCTGCTCATTGTACAGCACATGTAATTTAGAAAGTTTCTTCTTTCAGCTGTCTCAATAGCTAATTGAAAGTGATAAACCACTCCAGAGATTTTAGGTCTACTAAATTATTCCCTTGAGGGGTGACTGGCTAGGGAGGAAAACCTTGGTAATTAAGACTATGAATTAGACACTTCAGTTAAGAAGAACACAAGCAAAGGAGATTAAAAAAAAAAATTAAAACATAACAACTAAGGGAAGGTATTATTACTGTATATGGAAATATACACGAGCTGAATTCTTTTTTACCCTAAGCGGAAAAAAAAAACACCTAATAGAAGCATAATGTATATATTTTAGAGATCCTTTGAGCTGCAAAATTTTTTGAAATGTTATCTGTATATGTACCTAACTTTTCATCTAATTTGTAAAATTTGTGTTACTGGATTTTCCAGTCATTCTTTACTATGACTGTGAATAAGGTCACACAGACCGTGAAATCAGTTGCAAAAGTTTTATGGTCTGACTAACAGAGGAAAGGTGAATAAGTACAGCTTGGTCTTTGCTAGTGAAGTTGATGACATAAAACATGATTTTGACAAATTTTATATATGCAAATATATGTATTTATATACACACACACATATATATATATAAATTTAAGAAAGGGTCTATTTCAATTTGAAACCAAATGTGACCTTTAAAAAAAAGAGGGGAGGTGGGAGCAATGATTAATCATCTTAATTAATATGTAGAACAGGCGAGCTGGAAAGGTTACAAGTTAAATTATTTTTCTGCCTGTAAATGCAAATAGTTCTTCACACAGTTGGTTATGCAACACTAATGCAGGAATATTTGCAAATATTTTCACAAATCCTATTCAAAAGCCACAAAATGCCAGCACATGCTGTTGGTCAGTAAACAGACTGGAAGACACAGAGGGCAGTGTGCAATTATAAGTCAAGGAAAGAGTCAGAAGGTTGCTGTTAGGAGTGAGAGGAGGCAGAACAGAGCCAAGGAACTGCAGAAAAATTATATTAACATATTAGAGATCTGTGGATAAAAATCTTGACAAAGTCCTCTTTCACAGTTTCTGCCTGCTAAATTTCTACTGCTAGTCTGTTGCTACTGGAGACCTTGCTCCCTGTAAACTCCTGGAAATTGTATGAAGGTAAAAACCTTTCTTATTCAATGAACTACTTTAAGTACTTTTTGGTAAGAACAATTAAGTGAAATGAACTAATATATTTTGACCAGATCTTCTTTTGTTCTAACACTGTGGTGCTTATAGACAGGCTTTGCAGATGTGCTCATAATCTAATATAAAAACAGAAGCAAAAAGTTGTATAGACCAGCTGTTCCATAGAAATGCGTATGAAAGTAGTAGTTGCTACATCAGAGTCTGGAGAATTGTATGACAATTTTAGAAATACTCTGAAGAATGGAAGGAGGAAATAATCTTTTAAGGCACATTGTAGAATCTGTAATCTCGTAGTCTTCATGAAACACACAATAAGGCAAAGGTTTAAAGACAATTTTGTAGATTGTCTTAAGGAGCACATGCATTTGAATAGTGTAATTTGAAAGATACTGAGTATGCAACTTTCTCCACTCTAAATTATCTAGATCTTCCATTAATATACTAATTCTTTTAATAATGAGTTCACTCTGCTTGTACTGTTCTAGCTATTATTGTAGTTCAGTATACCTGAATTTAGAAGTGGGGTGAGAATCAGATCTTTCCAGAAGATAAAACACAGTCTGAGTGCTGTGTTTAACCTGATCATGAATTTTCTCAGAAGTGCTGCAGGCAGGTTTTTTTTTTTTTTTTTTTCTGGAAAATGTGATTCTACAGTCACATACTCTATTATTTACAGAAAGTTGGAAAAAGAAATGTAAGACTTATCTGGGTGCAGCAAAATCAGCTGGCAAAACGATACTACCTGGGAACAGGTGTCAACTGGTAGGAAAAGTAAAGACAGAAAACAGAAGGCACTGTAATCTCAATGTCTGATTACAGATGTTTGTAATCAACAGATCTGTTCATGACTCTGATCATGTGTGATACATCCTTACCCAGCACACCCCTTTGAGTGGTCAGACTACTCTTTCATCTTTGTACACCTCCCTAAAACAACCTGGCTAGTCTGTGATGATGCAGAGAGACACAGAGTCTCCAGGCAGGTGCAAAGGATAGCTGATTTACTGCAAAAAAAGAGGGCATTTTAAAGCAGTTTGGTGGTTATCAGTTTACATGGTTTTAAGGCAGAACAAGCCCAAGTCAACCAACCACCATACACCACGTTGTGGACATGAAGCAGTCACAGCTCTCATAGCTCTCACATCTCTCTACCCCTCTTCCATCTGAGTCACTCTCCCATAGCTCCTTTCTACTTAGCCTAAGTAGCAGGCCTGAACCGTGGTTTACAAGGATATCAAGGCCCTTATTTTACAAGGCTTTACCTATATGCAACACTAGTCTGCCTAATAAACCTAAGAAAATTTGGGTAGAAAACATATATGTTCAATTTCTTTCCCAGGTTTTCTAAAATTTGTATTCTATTTCTCTAGTGGTGAATTTTCCCAGATGACCGAAGTAATGTGAATTCTTCATTGGATAAGTTTTCCCTGTATGTAAAGGGGGCAAATAAATACCCACAGGAAATTTATGATGTTATGAAACTCTTCTCTCTTTTGAGCATCAAAGTGAGAGAACAATACTTGATATTCCTACTTGATAACAGTTTTAATTTCTCAGTTACTGGCCAGTTTGAGAGCCAAGCTTCAAACCCTTCGTTTCTAGAGATACATTAGACCTGCTTCATGGAATAATATGCATATAAACAGAGTAGTTTGGTCTGTGGATGTCCTGACAGGGAAGTCACATTGCTATGATGGTGAAACCAGTTCACCCCATTTGAAGAAGAAATAGACAGTTGAAACATTATACTTGTACTACTACTTACACTCCATTATTTGTTGTATTAAGTGTTCTTGTTACCCAGAGCATTAAAGTATGGACTTCATAATGACTATCTGGAGGAGTTATAGAAATCACAGTTATTTGACATAAGAATTGAATGAGGAATAACATTTTTTATTATTATTATTTCTCTTTACATAAGTAAACAGTGAAGACTCAAATGTCATTCATGGATACCACTCAAGAGGGAAAAAGTGATTTCTGTAGTAGAAAGTTACCCTAAGAAAAAAAAAAGCTTTTTCTTAGGTACTTTAGGCAACAGTTTACTGATGGTTGCATAATATCTTGGAAATGACAATTTAATAAAAACATTTTTCAGACTGTGACTTGCAACTTAATTCTGAGAGCCTAGAAAACTAACCGTTATAATTAGTTTAAGCAATTTTCTAGTTATCTAACAGAAGTGGAACAGATTTGAGTTGATGTGAGATGTTTATTTAATAGAATAAATACTTACTGTTTTAAAAATTTTTTTAGCCATTGCATATGATGTAACTTGCTCTAAGAGATTCATCCTGTCCTTAAGCATCCAGAGGTCTGGTTGCAATGCATGCACAAAAACTTCCAGAAGAAAACAAATCTATCTTGTTCCTTTGTTATCATAAGTAGAAATAATATTCTTCTCACTAAAGTAGGCTTATACATGCTTTTACAGTTTGTAAAGGATTTATTATGGCTGAACTTACATGGATAATGTAGGAATCCATATGAATTTTGTCTGAAACCTGAACTGAATTTTCTCCTTTTCTTTCTTAGATTTACTCCAAGTTATCTACTCTGTACAAATGATTAAAAATCTATAACATATATTTATGAGACTATAGTTCTTATGAATAGTCAATAACACTGTTAGGGTTTATACTAATTTTGGAATTTATTCCTTTGTGCTTCCTATCATTATGTATTTTAAATGGCTAATCAGCAGATTTTCTGGGTGAGATCTGGTGGTTAAAGTTTGCTGACATCATGGTTAAAAGAAATACTGTATAAGCCCTCATAGCTGTATAAGGGCACTAATAGGACATGCCAGAATATATGTCTTTCAACTCTGGATCCGTATATCAGCCTGTGTCCTGGGGATCAAGCAACTGAAAATCCCTTGAATGCTAAGAGATGTCACCTGTGTTTTGCATTTTGCTAAACAGATGGGGACCAAACTCCCTGCACTTCCTTCCTAAAAGGGGCACAGAGGAAGAGTGTAATAATAATCATATAAATGAATGGCATTTCTGCTGGAAACATTTCCGAGAGAGCACTATACACAAGCAATAAACTGGTATAACTGACTGCAGATGGTAATTTAAAAAATTAATACATAATTAAGTAGACTTGTCTTCCCTTCTAAAACTGAATAAGGAGGTCACTGAATTAGTTTTCTTTAATGAAGTCTGTGACAGGTATTTCCGACAGACAGCTAGTAATATCATCAAAACCAAATATTAATATTTAAGACTTCAGCTTAAATCACAGTCTGGTTTTTGTCTTTTTTTTAAAAGTAGAGATCTGTTTCTTGTATGCTATTTTTAATCAATTGGCAGAAAGATTAGTCTCTGATGCTATACGGCCCACTACCATGTACACTTTCTGTTCAGGAGGGAAACTCTAGGTAGGCATTTCACAATTCAGTGAATCTTGTATGTTTTTCATCTGGTTTTTTTTTTTTCAGCTTCTTACAGAGTTCTTGTTTCCTCCACCATTCCCAGAGAGTCAAGTTCAGGGGCCTCCAGGAAACACATCTCCACTGCTGGCATGATTGATTAGGAACTAAACAACACCATCATTGTAAAAAATTCTTTATTAGGAAGACATTCTTTGCTGAGAGGGTGAAGGGGTACTGGAACAGAGAGGTTGCCCACAGAAGTTGTGAGTGCCTCATGCCTTGGAGTGTTCAAGACTGGGTTGAATGGGTCTTTGAAAAATGTGATCTAGTGGACCTGCTTGTGGCAGGGGGCTTGGAATGGGCTGCCAGGGAGGTGGTGGAAACACCATCTTAGAGATGTTTAAGGAAAGATTGGATGCGGCACTCAATGTCATGGTCTAGTTGACAAGGTGGTGTTTGGTCATAGGTTGGACTCAATGATCTCAAGGGTCTTTTCCAGCCTAACTCTGATTCTGTGAAGGAGATGGTCTTTAAGGTCCCTTCCAACACAAGCCTTTCTGTGACTCTATGATCTTTAAGATCTTGGATCAAGATACTATCCTGCAAGAAGGACAAGGACCATGGCCACTGCGCCCTTCCAGAATTCTTTAGGAATTCTGTGGTCCACGTTGTCTCAGAAAATACTCAGTTAGTTCTGTTTGTTACAGAACTCATCATGAAGCTCTATGCCCCCTAGTCATGAAATACAAAACAGATAAGTCTCTACTTTCACAGAGTGATTTTAAACACTGTGCTTGTGCTTTATAACACTTTTAATGTAAACAGAATATGCTTTGAATTTCTCCTCTGCCAAGTGCAGTCTGCACACTATGCCAGTTTTTTTGTTGACCTTGTGTCAAGACTTAGCTGATGGGTCAGAAACATCACCCAATTTTTCTTTCAGCTGATCATCCAAAGTAATATTTGAGTAAATTGACTATTAGGAAAATAATATTTTTAATTTAATTTTAGCTTAGTTTCTATGTCTAAAGGTACTTCATTAGAACATGTGATTCCTTCAGAGATCCTTTTTGTGCCTTTAAATCTCATAATGAGAATAAGCAGCCACTTTTAGAACCATGAACAACATGGGAAAGGACTTGTTTCAAGGCTAAGCTCATGGATGAATAGATTAATGCTAAGCAATTAGAGCTAAGCATTTAAATACTTTCTATCAATTGGAACCTCATTACCTTTTTTGAAGATGCATGGCTTGCTTCAGAATTCTGATTTATTTGTTATTTTTGTTCCTAACTGGACATATCACTTACCTCTATTTTCCTTTGTATGTGTGTGTTCCTACTGACTGAGAGTTCCATATCTGGGACATATTCTCTTGCATTAAAGCCTATATGAAATTGCAATAAAAGAGTAAATGTGTCTGATGCATATATCATGAATTACATATTTTATATAGACTTATCTGTTTTGTATTTCATGACTAGGAGACATAGAGCTTCACAATGGGTTCCATAACAAATAGAACTAACTGGATATTTTCTGAGACAGCTTTCAGCAGAAAATCTATTAGCTGCGCCCAAAATGTTTTGATTTCTGCATCTTATTACCATATTTACTTCCATGGATTTTTTAATAATCATCTAAAGTCATTCTTGGCTATATTCTTGCCTAGCTATCCTAAATCAGAGACTCTATATCTTTTTTTTTAGGCTTGGGTGATATCTGGTTACTACAAGTTTCTGGTGGAATGGAAGGTTTTTGTATGGTCCCTGTAACAGTATATATTTACACAATAGGAAAATTTGGACATGAGTTATATGGAAAACAAATTAGTCAAGTGTTGCAATGAGGGTAGCTGCAACAAAACTTTAGGTCCCCTGACTTCAAGGCAGAGGGTGGCAAGAAAATAATTAGGAGTGGGAACAATGGTTGGCACTAGAAAAAGGACACTGTAAGAGTGGATAAAAGAAAATAGGGATGTGTCCCAAAACCGTGGGCAGCACCCAGGACAACTTGTGGGGGTAACTAACCGAAGACCTGAAACAGAGCAAAACATGACAATATATAGGGTAGGGCTGAGGGAAAGGGTCCAATCAGAAACTAGAAGAGGGAACATAACCATATTTGACTAATTTTAAAAACATAACCTTATATGGAACAACTTCATTAACATGCAAACTCACATGAGCCTTTACTACTCCCACTAGAAAGAGGTTTCCCATGGCCTTAGATTAAGAGTTTCTTCAGCTTGGCCAATTCCCACAGTCAAGTAAAGTCTAATGCCCTGATCAAACAGTGTTAGGCTTGAGTATAACCATGTAGGTATGATTATGACCAGAAATCACTGAAAAGGTAGAAAAAGAAAGTACCAAGAACTTTGTTTTGTTCTAGAAGTTCTGTATATAATGCAATTCTTTCAGTGAAGAAGCAGAATGACTTTGCTAAATTGAGAAAGATTAGAGGATGGACAGCTCTTCGTAAAAAACAGATTAGCAGGGCAGTAGCAAACATCTTCAAGATAGCAGGATTGTCTTGACAATGGAAAAGAACAAATCACACTCTGTGAATTTGAAATTGCTTTCCTAATGTTCCTTTTCAAACATACCTGTTTATCTCCAGACTGTAGGAATTAACATCACACTACTTAATAGCAAGGCCTGATTTGTTGATTTATTTGAGGGATTAAGGCCTATGTTACTATGACTTTTGCCATAAAAGGAGGAGCTGGAAGGGTAGAAGAAAGACTTGCCACCCTCAAAGTCAAAACAAAATGATCTTAAAGGTGCTATAGTCATTGCCATAATAGGTTTTGTGGTCCAAGTTAAAGGACAAAAATTGTCTTTCCAGGGTTGGCAGTCTATTTAGAATTCATGACTTGTTCACTTCTCTAATTTCGACTGACATTTTCTAGTTTGTTTTCTCTAGGGTGATTTATTTAGAAAAACTTTCAATGTATGAAGAGAAAACTTGGTCTCATACATATCGCCTCAAAAAAATTCCTAATTATGTCTGATCAGGAAAAATACTTTTGATTAAGTAATAAGAAAATGAAGCCCAGTGGTTTATGTATAACAAAATATTGTACCAATGTATAATATTTAGGAACCTGGAGAGAGATCCATGAAACCAGGTACATTTCTCAAAATCCTTGCCTGGGAATACTCATTGTAACTAGGTAACTCTGGCACCTCATGGCATGTTAGCACAGAGAGGCAGCAGCGTGACCCATGGTCTCCACCCACACTATGAGGAGACTGGATATAAGGTACATCCAGTCCAAAAACAGATATATACATTACACTAAGCCTAAGCCTGCACATAGATCCATCAGACTGGCCTTAATAAGTCACTACTGTGGCTATCACCTGCGAGAGTGCAGTTGCAAGCAATTTGCAGACTGAGAATAGCTTGTCTTCTACCAGTTTGGGCAGCTGTCATGTTAAGTCAGCCTTACTCATACCAATGTACTTCAGGTAATCCTTTTAGATACTCACAGATGGTTCTCTACATCCACTGTGTGGCCACAGAGGAAGGATCAAAAGGTCAAGTCCCTTCTTTGACCCAAACCTGCAAATTCTACCTCTCCCCCCACACTTCAGGTTGAAGCTGGGACACATTTCACAACCAATAAAAACACAAAAGTCTGGACCAGCAAAGGAAAAAAAGAAATAGGAAGCATAAATATTTCACTAGAGGCAGGCCTTGTGGGCATATCAGGAACAAGAAAAGGTCTAGTGATGTGACTATTTCTTTTAATCCATTTATTAATTTTGTCTTGTGACTCTTTTGTGCAATGTAAGTAACTTGACACAGTAGGAATTGAAGTGCCTGCAAAAATGCAAACAAAATGTAGTGGAAAGCGTCCGGACCACATTTTTAGTCTTAAATTTCACATAAGTTGCACTTCATGATCACAACACAATATTGAATATAGCCTTAAAATTCTTCTGAATAATACTGGACTTAGAAATTATTTTAAAGTTATTTATGACTTCTGAGTACTATTCCCTTTTACTTTCCTCCATACACCACATATGCTTCTTAATTAGGGCTCTTCTTTCTAGAAGTTCCAAACTCAATTTTGTTTGGCCTGGGATTTCGATTTTTAAGGGAAAAGGTAATGTCCAAAGTTATTACTCAGTAATATATAAGAAGTGGTAATTTGATGCTAATGACTTTTTTTGATAAAAATTCTTGTCATTCCTTGAAAGTTACTATACCAGTTTTGATACATATAATTTAAAAGCCTCTAGTCTCCAAAGATTTATTGTCCCGATCAATTTTAAACATCTGCTTAAGTCATTGGTTTTTATGAGGTTCACTGTTCCCAAAGTTAAGCATGTGAATATTTTATGTAAGAACAAGGCTGTGATTTGCTACAGCCTAACAGGGTTAAATAGGAAAAAAATTTAAGTGTTTAAAATAGAACACTTGCAAATGCGACATTACAAGAGCCCCAGTAAAATATGTTACTGCAATACTTGAAATACTTTAAAATAATATTACTTTCTTATAAGTGCAAAAGCCGTATTTTCACTATTTTAAAACTCAAATAATGAATTGAAATGTAAGTATAAATATTCTAAGATAATGTATACAAAGAAATGGGGTTCGTTTAGAAACTCAAGAATTTCTACTACATTCTTTTGGTCAAAGTAGGGTTTATTGCTATATATACATAAATGCAGCCATACATATGCCTGTCATAAAAGTGATCATTTTGTTTACTTTAATTTGTTTTTTATTACTATACTTATTGTCGGTTAAGCCCCATAGTCAGGTAAGCCCTGCACAAGCAATCACTCACTATCACTACCCTGTAGTGGGATGCAGGAGGGAATCAGAAGGAGGTAAAAGGGAGGGGGCTCATAGATTGAGGTAAAGACAGTTTTACTAATGAAACAAATGTTGCCCACCAGAAAGCTCACAAGAGGGCAAGGTGTGGGAAATACTAAAGGCAAGGAGACTTGCAGAAGCTTTGAAAGCAGGCCTCAGAAACAGAAAGAGAGAGAACTTAGAGCTAGCTGCAGTTGCAAATCCTGAAAGTAGAGAAGATACAATGATACAGCAAACAAGGACATGAAAAAATAATCTGAGTTTTTAGGTTTGGCTAAGATAGACCTTAAGACTGCAGAAAAATATGCCTAGCAAGATAGTAGAAAGTTTTAAGCTTAATAATGGAGTATTGTATATTGTTAATAGAAAGCATAGCAGCAAGCATTGTTTGAAGCAAGTGTACGTGTGCTTTTAGTCATTGGCTAAAATAATATAACTTTAGCAATATGCTATTGGCTGGAAATTTTTAAAATGCCCTGTAACAAAGAAATCTTTGGTCACTGCTGGCAAGATGTGAGCTGTTGCCATCTTTCAATTGTCTCACCCTGTAATGAGGCTGATGTCACAATAAATCTCAAGGAATGTATCCAGGCAGTTCTGTCCCGTTTGTGAAAAACACCAACAAGGCAGGTTAAATATCAGGAAGAAATTCTTTACTGCAAGGGTGGTGAGGCCCTGGAACAGTCTGCCCAGAGAGGCTGTGGAGTGTCCCTCACTGGAGGTATTCAAAACCCACATGGGTGCAGATCTGTGCCCCGTGCTCCAGGATGACCCTGCTTGAGGATGGATGTTGGACCAAATTACCCCACTGTGGTCCCTTCCAGCCATACCCATTCTGTGATTCTGTGAAATGAACAATTCCATATCTGCTGGAAAAGATTCTACTGATTCTTTAGAAATGTCTTAGGCACAAACAAAAGGACCTGTCTGAGGGAGTTTCTGTGACCGGCAGCAGTGTCCCCAGGGTGTTTATCAATGCATCTGTCCATACAAGCTGTGCCTATCAATTGGTCTTGGTCCAGAAAGAGCTTCATAGAGTAAAGTTATGATGGTAGGGCTTTCTGAAATTCCCACCTGAAGAGGGTCTGTGATAATTTGTTGAATGTATTCTTTAAAACCAGATAGCAGCTCAGTTAGCCACCTTGTCGCACATCAGTCCCTTGTCTCATCTTTGCTCACAGTCAGTGTGACGTTCTGGGCCACTCCAGGAACAGACAACTGAATGTGCTGGTTATGTGCACAGGCACAACCCTGACATACTGCTAGTCCACAAGTGTAACTGAATTTTCTTGTTATACAGCAATCATTACTTTCATTCCATAAATTTGCTAGAGGATCAGCCTGTTTACAAATAGCAGTTTATTTGAAAGAGACTGGGGTTTTTTAATGCACACAAGATAAAAAAAGCTTATCCCCATGTAAATAGATTCATTCTCTTTTGTGAAAGCTGAATTAAAGTGTTTAAGCATTAATGTCTTTCAAGCCTTTCTTGACACCATTTTTTCCCTGTTTCTTAATAAGCATGTGAAATCCACTCCCAGGTGAAATAATGAGCTACAACTGGAGTTACAGCAGTTGCAGGGATATCCTTCCGCTTTATTGAGTTAATCTTTATCAACTCCAGGAAGGTCATTCCTGACAGATTTTGTCAGATCTGTTCTTAAGGGCTGCCAATCTTGAGTCTCTACAATTTAGTTCAGTCACCTGCTTAGTTCTTAGAAGTCCTTCTGATAGAAAATCTTTTTCAAAGTCTAGCCTAAAGTTTTCTTACTTTATTTTAAGTCTGATACTTTTTGACTTTTCTACTATGGACATTGAGAACAGAAGATTTTACATACATTAAGGCAGTTATCATGTCTTCAGTTTTCTCTTCAGGTTACAACACATCGTCTTATGAAAAATCTCTTACTAAGCCATGGGCGTTAGGGCACTGTCATTGTTATGGGTTTTTTCCTGGATTTTCTCTTTTGGTTATGCAAATATCATGAACAATTTATCCTTGCAATAGAAGATATGCATTTTGAGAATAGAAAGCAGATTTCTAAAAGGCTGAATTGCTAAATGAATATTGGGTGAAAAAAATGTACAGATTTTCACTTGGGGAATCATCATAAAACATATGGATAGAAATAGTTTTAATTTTGTGGGTTCTGCCAAATCTAGTTTTGATTTTAATTCACTAAGGCAGAAATTCAGGGAACATGATCCTGTAGTCACGGATTCAACAAAATTACGTAATCATGTACATCAAAAGTAGTGTAGGAAAGTTTATATTTCATTAGGAACTGAGGAACTGGTTTATTAAAAAATAGACCAAGAGCTCCTGGATATAATATACAAATATATCCCATGCCCATTGGTTTCTTTTCATATCTTGTTCACCCTTGCCCATGAAAAACTTGCACATCACTTCTGATCATTCTCCTGCAGCCAGTTTCTGGTTGCGCTTCATGATTTAAAGTGTAGAAAAAGGAAGGAAACCTAGAGAAAAAAGGTTTGCATTGACCCCTTTTCCTGCTCAATTTCTCCTTGTTGTTTGGGATCACAAAAGCAGCAGCCCCTTGCACAACAATGGTATCAGGCATATAGTTTGTTGCATGAAACTCTTACTGAATACTTGTTCTTCATCTAGGGACAGTTCAATTTATACTTGCCCTGTGTCATATTTTTTTTTAATCTACAATCTGCAACTGACCAAAGAATGACTTTTGCTCTAATCCAATATCATGGTTCTTTATTGTTATGTTATATATATTTGTTTTAATGATGATTAATTTTGTACCATTAATTTTCCATAGCAAAAATCAAAATCTATACCTACTATGTTTCTTAACATCTTAATGGTTTCCTTTCTGTCACAAAATCCCTTTCTTCATTCTTTGGTTTTTTATGTCTTTTCTCTACCAACTGATCATATTTTGCAGTTTCCCTTTCTTCCATTACATCTTCTTTGTTTTGTTTCACAGATAGAGGAAAAATAAAATATAAAAAATAAATAAAGACAAAGACAAAGATAAATACACAGAAAAGTATTTCCACTTTTTGCTTGGGCTGTTGTGTTTATGTCTTGCTGTCCTTTTTCTTCATCTATCTTTCTTGTGTGCTTTAAGGACTGTGACTGTACTTTGTTTGCTGATGTTGCTAATGTTTACAGCAATGTTCCAGAAGTTTTACTTCCCTTATTGCAGTTCCTGTATTAGAAAGAAACACATTAATAAAAATCCCAAATTTGTACTATGCCATGAGATTCTACTCAGAAGGCACTTAGAAAAGGCAATGTCAGAATGCATAAAATTCAGCAGGAACCAACAATAATTAGGTTAATATTGTTTATTCCTCTGATTACAGTACTTTTCTTGATGGGCTGTCAGTGTTGGGATAACTTCTTGTTCATGTTTTCAGACTCTGCTGATATGACTTGAGCAACTGAAAGAATATTTCATGAACATATAAAATTAGAAGGCAACATGTGCTCTTTATGGCTTTTGATAATTAGCCACAGCCACTATAATGTCCTTCATTTTACCTAAAAGTTTGTCCTTGAACAAATTCTAGGCCTCTTCTGTTCTCATTGTGCTTTGTGATGATCTTTGCCTTTTCATTGATTCAGCACTTACCTTTGAGCCTTACTTTTCAAATATGTTGAATTTGCCTTTTATCAGCTTAAAAATGTGAATCTCATGCATATTTACATTGCAAGCTGCGACAGCTCTGGAAGAGGTCAGGTGTGTCAACTGCTCTATACATCCACAAGAAACTCTATTATCTCTTGAACAGACACAGCTTTAGAATGTTTAAAACTAAGCATATTTTTTTGATAATATTACCTTCTTTTTTTGAAACTCATAGTTTGGGAGTCAAGGTTTAAAATTTTAAATAAGAATGGTCTTAAATTAATACTGTAAAAGAAGAAAAGCTTGAATGAAAAAAATCTTTCTTCCATGTAGTTTTGTGGCTGTTACCAAGGATCAGCTTTAAAATTATAGCTGCAACTTCCTTTTCATTGTAATATCAATTTTTCTAATTGTGGGATGATATGGGGAGAAAATCTTAACCAAAAAAAAAAAAAAAAAACAAAACAAAAAAAAACCCCAAAAAAACCCAACAAAAAGTCTGTTCAATGGGATACTCCATAGTCTATAACCTGATTCAAAACTCTTCTCTGCAGTACAAGAACACAAAATATTTGCATTTAGTTGCTTTTATCTCCTCTTTATTGGAGATGGACTTGGTCTCTTAACTCAACTTTAAAATATATATCTCTTTATGATAATCAACACTGGGGTAAGTTATTGGTGAAATTGCGTTTTGTCTAGAATTGGATTTAAAGCTCATGGGAAGAGTCAGGACAAAGGAAAAATTACTCAAGTACAGTAGGTGAGCTCAACCCTGACCTTCAACATTTCAGAATAGGACTAGCACAAAAGATGAAAGATGAGGCTAGGAGAACTGTAACCTAAGAAAACAAGAAACAAGAGAAGGGTTTACAAAAATACATAATGAAACCAGCCTCTAGTGGGAACTGTTTTATTTGTTTTAGAGAATTCCTAACCTATTTCTACATATGTTCTCAATTAAAATTGCTAAGTACTGCCTTCAGTTTCCTTTGCTGCCATTTTGAGGGTTCCTATGATCACTCTGAGTGATACTGATCACTTACTCTGATATAAACACTTTTATCTCTTTTACAGCTCCAAGATACTCTTTTTTACAGTGCCAAGGTGCTAATTATGTTACAAAAGAAATTATACAACAGTATTTTTGGAGCCTTATGTTGCTCTGATAATGACAGACTGAATTTATCCAGAAGGAGACTCTAAAACATCAATGAAAAAAGGAAATCCAGCTCTTCCCAATGCTGAAAAAATATTTAGAAAGTAGAACTAATGGTAATTTATCATTTATGACAGCATTTGGCAAACATTTTAAACCCTGTTTATAGATTTAAATTCTATACATAAGTTAACAATGAAAAACTGAAGTTACTATCTTCAGAAATGATTAAGGGAGATATTTCAATGCAAAAATATAGAAAAGGAAAGAAAGCAGCACATGATATTTCTTCGTTGAGTTAGAACAGACTTGTGACAACTTTGTGAAATATTTTGATAGAAGGGAGAACACTTTCATCAAAATGTTTCATTCCTTGACTTCTTATTAATACATGCTTCAGTCTCTTGTTAGACTAAGGAACATATATTTCCATAGTCTAGTACAGCAGAATTCAGACAGGATTTCTGTGAAGTGTCACATGTAATGTCAATTATTTTATATAAGATTCATGTTTGGGGAATTGACTTTCATTTAAATATTAGAAAATAGTCGCTACTATAGGAAAGAAATTACCATTCTTCTTCAAAAGGAGATGTTTGAAAGGACAGCATAGGAATACCAGCAGATACTGTTTCTTGTGTCACAGAACATACATGTTTCCAGTGCTGTGTCTTCCATTTCTTCAGTCAAGAAAAAAGAGAGAGGAAAAAATGATTTTTAACCAAGCTTCAGACTAAAAGGTTATTGTGTTTTGAAATACAGGTTTTCAGATTTCTTTTGGGACTTTTTTATTGCAGGAGATGCTAGGAAATAATTTAACTAGAGCTGAATGTAACCTCTTTTCCCAGGACTCTTCACTGCACTGGGCCACCTCTTCTGCCTTCATTCATATTCTCAGAATTTTATCAGAGATTCTTATAGCAACAGGGAAAACATTCAAACTGATAAAAAAGCCAGCAAGAAATACATCAACCTACTGCTCCTTTTACATATCTACCTAAGATATCATCCTGTCACATTCTGATCTTCTGATCTTTAATTTAAAAAAGATAACCAGACCTGTTTTTTGTTTCATTACTATTAAACCACAGGGCATAGGGTTTAGTATGCACAGGATGAAAACAGATGCACTTGAAACAAACCAAGAAAAAGTGTTGTTCCAATTATCCTTCATAATTGTGTATATTTTAGGAAAAAACTATTTGCACACATTTAGAGACTCATTTGAGCAACTTTTAACACTTTTCCATACTGAGTAGCATTGCCCTTGGTAAGGGGTGCCAGCAAAAAAAAAATTGAAGTAAAGATGGCTTTCATTATCAGTAAGTATAAAAATATGGTCCTTACACATCTGTCATTTGTTCTTAAACTACTTGGTATCTTTAATTAGCACACACACAAAAAAGATCAAACTTTAACATTGTTTTGTAGACTTTTCATTTTTAAGGAAGTAATTCTAAATGATCAGAAAGCAGGCTGTTGTTGCCATCACATGCACACTGCACTATAAAAATAACATAAATATGAGTCAGCTGCAGATTAAGAAAGGCAGCTACTTGAAAGTCACTTCTTTACTTCTTTAGTCTTTTTACACCCTTCCACTAAACTACGTGCTTTAGAGAAAAAAAGAAAAAAAAATATTTTTTTTTGTTATGTTGCTGTGTTAGGAAGAAAGTGGAAATGGTATTGTTAAAACTCTGTAGATAACCAGTAAGGGCCCCATTTGGCCCCTGCATCTTTTCTCTCTGTTTCTTTCTTTATTTATTGTTTGTCTTCTTTAATTTTCAGGGCACTTTGAAAAGAATAATTCAATGTGAATTATTCCTCCATTGGAATTTCCTCACTAAGGCTTCAGTGAATGTTGCTTTTTGTAGCCCAGACACTATCACAAGGCAGAGAAGTATTACTTCTTTGTGTGTGTGTCAATTGAAACAATTTATTTGAAGACTTTGAGAGTGAAAGAAAAAGCTAAAAAGAGGCTAATAAAAGTTAATATTTTCCCTTTGAGCAATGTCAATCAATTTGACTGAAACAGATTCCCTGCTTGTTCAATGAGAAAATTACTGTGTGTCACAAATGACCTGGAGAATTCTTGCGTGTCCTCATTATCAAGAAATACCTAGTGTTTTGGTCTAGCATTACCTATTTATTTGGCAATGACTTATTTGTATTATCTGTTTCAGACAATTTAGAAGAAAATAACATTTTTATTAAATTATGTCAAACTGAAAGATAAGTAGCAGTTTCCATGACAAAAAGTGCTATGCTAAATTTGGAATTATTTGGCATTAAAACAGCTTGGTAAATTTATAGTGTGCAGCAAATGTCTAATCAACTAGGCAAAGAAATAGTTTTGAAATTTTTTGGAATAATTTTGTACTACTTTTTGTAATATTCCTACTCAAAGAGAGCTTCCTTTATATGTTTAATCTCTATTATCTGGCTCATATTTTAGTGGTAATTGTAGTAGTAAAAAACAAATAGGAAAATTATTTATTTTTCTTCTAAATTAAATTTATTTAAAAGGTCTTTTTCATTTAAGAGGTAAAAACATTCAGCTTGTACATTGAATGCAGCCTTCTTGACAATATTCACCAAGTCACAGTGAGACCTTAAAACTGTAGGTAGAAATGTTGCTTTTTAAATAAATGTATTCTTTTTATAATAAATTATTCTAACGAATAATTTGATTTTAGGTAAGTAATTTGCATCTAGGTACCTAAGAAAAGTGTTTATTTTTTTAATGTAGCATAGGGTTGTTATACACTTAGCACATCATTCTACTGTGGGTTTCAATTGTCCAAACTTTCATAACAGGCTTCTGATTTAATTTTTTGTTATTGTTGTTGTTCTAATTTCCAGTCTGTGACTTGTTTTTCACTCTTTACTTCACTGATCAATAAAAACAAACAATCTCTATGATAAGCAGTGTTAGAAACAGTTCCTCTGAGGCATCTAATGAGATTTTTGCTTGTTTTCAAGGCTATTTAGAATGCTTCTTAGTCCTTGTTCACACCAATTTTCTTGAGGGAGACATGTTAAACACCTACACATTCTTTTCTATCCCTACCATAAACGTACAATACACACATTACAATACACAGCTTGACTGTAATTTGGTCCCTAGCTGATGAAAAGCTACAAAGATCTTGTTTCTGCCTACAATCTTTTGAAAAATTATCCTCTTCCACCATAGACAACTTCTCTAATTCGCTAAATAGTGTATTATTAATACTGGGGTGAGGCTAGAGAGCAATAAATGTCTGGCAAAAATTCCTTATAGAAAGTTGATATAGGATAGCATACCTGCTTTCAGGAATTAATGAATTTTATACATGGACATTTGCAGATAAAATCTGAATTGTCAAAAATACTTGTGCCTGTTGGTAAAGTACTAAAAATGTATTCTTAGATGACTTACCATTTTATCTTCCCTTCTTGTGATGCTGCATGCAGGGTGTTTTATTCTGGACTATGTAATTACTATTATCCTTCTGCTGTGTTTTACCTACACTTTAAAGACAGGGTAAGACAACTGACCTACACAAACTTTTTTTTCTACAAGCCAAAAGTAGGTCAAATATCTCCAACTTCAAGGCATAGCTGAAAAGCATGGCAATCTTTACCCACAAGGTTTCAGCTGCCCTTCTTATGGCCACACCTATAAAGAGTAGAAGTAGACTAATTAGAAATTCCTATTTTTTCAATCATTCCCCATTGAAGGAAAATTCCAAGATGATGCTTCTAACTAATTTTTCTCTCTACTATTCACAATGTCTCAAAAAGCACTCTATTCTTTCATTATCTTCTTCACTGAGAAATATGGATGCAGTTTGCCACACAAAAGTTATGCATTTTAATTTATATGCTTCTTCATAGCTGTTAACTGAAGATGGGAGTTGGTTCCTCCATAAGTTAAAGGAACATTTTGTTTTCTGATTTAGCTGAAATATCCTACAGTGGGTTCAAGATCTGTAGAAAATGTGTCCAACCACTCACTAATTCATTTGGTGTGTCTTGTGATAGATAGCACTAGTCAGGATAACTTCATTTCCTATTGCTGCAATTGTTCTAAATGCTTGGTAAGATTTCAAGAGTAATTTAGTATTAATTCCACAATTAATTAATTGGATCCATGTTGCTGAGAATCCCCTGATACACTGAGTATTTCAGTATATTGGAAAACTTTGATTTTCCCATCAGAGTGAACAAATGCCTTATTGTTCAGTATGATAACTGTGGAAATAAAGGAAATAAAGAAGTCAGTTCAGAGAAAGCCTTGTTATTTTCTATGTTCTATTTCAGATTCTCAGTTCTTACGAGTAGGCATCAAGTTCCTTACCTGTGGTGACAGTAAAGTGGCCTTCATGGCTGAGTTAGAGAAGGACCTTTCAGTGAAAATGGAAATGGCAGGATTGGCTCTGTTACTCAGTTAATAGTAGAAGTGACCTTTTTTTTTTTTTTTTTTTTTTTTTTTTTTTTTTTTTTTTTTTTTTTTTTTTTTTTTTGCCATGTTTAGACGCTAAACAGAGGAAATAAATTTTTGTTTTCACATTATTGAATTGTATGATAATGCACCCCATGCTCTTCACAACCAGGACATAAGTTTACTGTCAGTCTAGAAAAAAGTTATCAAGACAGAATTAAAGTGGAAATAATTCAACTCTTGTTTACAAAATGGTGACTTGAGACTGAGCAGATAGCTAAGAAGAGGGAGGGATAGGGAAGGACTACTTTTGCACTGTTATTGTGTGCTATATATGTATTTCAAGGAGCTATCGTTATGCAAAATAATAACTCTTTATTCTAGTTTTCTTTAGGGACAAGAAACAAAACCAAACCAATCAAACAAAATACTACCACTGTGCAGAGTTGTAAGGAAGAGAGAAAGAGTCTTTGCAATATGCTGTACCCACACTTCCAAAGAATTGAGATGTACTTAAAAAGGAAAATCACTCTAAGAAGCTTTTTGTGGCTGTACTACTAGTATGTCTCAAATATTCTTCCAAAGCAAGCCCCAAAGTACGGCCTGCCACTAAACCTAAATTTCTATTTTAGTGTTTAATATTGGATTTTTCAACTGTATGCTTTTCTTCAGTACTTTAAATTAAATTTTGTAACAAGGGAATAATAATGTATTGCTCATTTACATTGACTCCATCTCACAACATAAAATGATAGAAATTGAATGTATAAAATTAAGTGACTCAGTTAGTATTTTAGAAATTGTAGAGTGACTCTGAAACCTGCCATAAAAAATAAGATACTTTTGTTCATTCCTTTTGTTAAGACACATGACATGCTTTTAAAAGGATGAACTGCAGGATAATATTTACACCCTCTCTAGATGAAGCTTGAGAATAAAATAGGAATTATGTTTTCAAAATATCTGAGTGTATTATTACTCTCTGCTTAAAGAAAATAAACAAAGTACTTGACAAAGGAGAGATGGTATCATGCAAAATGATGAGTTCAGAAGACATGGAAATTCCAGGAACTAGAAATTAAGAAATTGATGGGAAGTCGAGAAGGTATCTGAGATGCATGGTAGTAATAATAAAAATGTGAGAGTGAATTTAATGCAGATAAATGCAGGTCGATAGCAATAGACCCTTATCAAGCTCATAACAGAGATGGAAGAGAAAATATTGGAGGATAAGAGAAAGATTCTAGGACAAATGAATCAAAAAAATAAAAAGTGATTTCTAAGCAAATGCACAAAGTGCATTATCTAACACTGAAGACAGTAGGAGATGGCAAATGGACTCAGGAACTGAAAGTTTACATAGCAATACTAAGTAAAAAAGAGTAAGAATTTAAAAGTTCTTATAGAGATTGCATGCTAAACAGCTGTTTGAGTTTGGCTTGCTTGGGTTTGTTGGTTGGTTGGGTTTATTTCTTAAACGGACATAAATTTGCAAAATAGGAAAAATGTTGACAAAGATTTGCTTGCTGCAATTTACTCTTTAGATAAGAAGTCTAAAAAAGACTTATAGTGAAACTTCTTCATTTGATTGAGTTTTAAAGCCTCCATTTTGCAACTATTATACTGTATTTCTCTTTATATCCTTTAGAAACCATTGTGTACATTGGGTGGTGTATAAGAGTGTTATAAATCATGGAGGTGAATAAGGACTATATCATACAATATGAGAATGTGGAAGGATCCAAAAAACTTCTCAGGTAACAGGTTTAAAATAAATAACTGTAATAGTTTTTCGACTCAACAAAGACTTTCTAAAAAGTCCAAAATGGTTTCAACCAGCTCACGGAGAAATGGATTATCTGGTGGCCATCAGACGTCAGAGTTCAAATAGATGTTCCATGTGTAAAAGGCACAAGCTATGGTTTTCTGGGAGAGGAAAGAATAAGGGAAGCCCTGTGCACATCCAGTCTTATGTTCTTCCAAACATACGAGTCATGGCCTGCTATTAGTGGTGCTGTACTCTACGCTTCCTGCACTTATATTACTATAACTATGATAGTATATATATTCCACTTGGTAATTTTAGGTAGCTCAGAATCAGAGAAATAATATAGTTTGGAGATACCCAATCTGTGTTTTCCAAATAATATTTTTCTGGTGCAACTCTCTTTTTTTCCCCTTCTATAGGAAGTTTTTCTCATTAATTTCTGATTTAATTTTGTTCTTTTTTTTTTTTCTTCTTCTAATTTATATGAGCTCTGTTTTAACAGTTACTGATTAAATGCTTTTTATTAATAGCTTTGTTTGTTTGTCCAGAATGTCTCTGAATACATGAGTTAAGGAAGGAAAAGTCTAATGTCTTTCCCCTGTAATATCTGAACTCTAATAGAAGAGCTAAATCTGGTGAAGCCACAAAACACAGGCAGAAGCATGTTTCATTAGGTAATATTCATAGTTCTAGTATTAGAGGAATCTGTAGCATAGAGATCCTATCATTCCTAGAAAGATTTAAATGTATATTTGCAAATATTCCAAGGACTGTGAAATACTTAGTAACAAAGTAGACAATAGACATTATCCCTGTCAAATGAGTTACCATTTAGTAATACAAATTTATAAAAAAGCGTTTCTGAAGGAATAACGTTAAGGATAACAATGAGGTTTTATCTGGATTGCTCGATGAATGGCTTTCTTAAAATAACAGCAACAACAAGCAAAATTACCGCCGTATGAGTTTGGCTTGCCTTTATGTAGTTTCCCTCAGTATCAAAGAAAAAATTTATGTACTCTGAAAGTGCCTGGACTCTATAGCCCAAAAAGTAAATGAAAAATTATACCAGGCTCAGCAAAAAGTTTCTCACACAAAACTCATGGTCATGCAAAGCTGAAGTGAACAGAGTGAAAAAGTAGTCTAACTGAGCATTTCATTTTATAATTGTATTTCTAAAGTGGTACAGAGAGAGAATGTTTTCTTTATAAAATAATTCTTCATTGGTTTTGCTCATCCTTTCACTATCTCATTAAAAGATCAGTTTCAACATAAATCTTAACAGGTAGATTAGGAACTTGACTGTACATGTTGAAATTACTATAAAAGAACTAGATGTTCCCAAGAGACATTTATTTCCCTAACTTTTTACATTAAACATTCATCTTTCATTATGCCAAAAAGATGAATCATTATCTTAATAATATTTCAAGCACCAAAACAAATATACAATCTCATTCTCTGAAAGGTGAACAAAATGATAACAGATATGATTTGGAACGTTATTGTAATGTATGCAGATATAAATGTATGATTTTTTGTGTGATGAATTTTACTTCTTTTCCTACATTGTCCTTGAGAGCTAGACGCCAGCTTTTTGAAATTTTTTAATTTTTTTTTTTTCTGGTACGTTATGCTTGCAAATGTCTTGGGAGATAACATATTTCAAGGTTTTTTTCTGAACTCAAAAAAGCTTTACATATATGAACAGAGAAAAAAGTATTTAGGCAGGGAAGAGACATAAAATTACATTAGCTTTTTTTCACAATCACATGATGAGGAATATTGCAAACTTCTGGCTGAATGATATTCATACTGCTTTTTCTTCATAACAATATCCAATAGGATACAAAGTCCCTAATAGGAGTATGGAATAGAGAGACTCTCTCTGGTATCTCAAGTTGAGGACTTGAATCATAAAGAGATCAGTAACATTTTTAGGTCCTGGTGCATTATGCCATTGAGAAATATGGGGTTAAGTTCTATCTGTAGGTATCTTTCAGTATTCCAGTCCTTCCTTTTCATGAAAAGGCATATATATGTGTATTTCCAGTACTTAAACAAATAGTGCTGGCAACACCACAAATGTCAGTTTGCTTTTCTTGCAACTCTGCCTGTCTATACATAAAGCAGGATCAGGAATGTGTATTCTGAGAAAAAGAGCTCTGAGAACTCAATAGACCTTGAAACATCCTGGTATCCTTTTAAAGCAATGGACACCACAAAGTGACTTCTCTGACCTGTAGAGGGTAATCTTAAAGACAATAAAACTGGTTTAAAGAGAGCTTTAAAACAGATGCTTGGTCAGAAGTTCGGTAACAAAGGTTACCCTTTGTTGTAACGCTTTGTATTGGGTGTGGGTTACAAGGTTTTAGCAGCAGGTGAGCTACACAGTAATCTCTGTGACACCAGAGGCTACCCTGTGCCAGACACAGAGGCTACCTTGTTTCCAGCTGGCTCCACAAAACACCCACTGCAGGACACAGCTGAGCCCATCAGCCAAGGGAAAACCCAGACCAAGAGCAGTGCGATGAGGGTAAAAAAGGGAGAAACAGCAGTGAAAATGTCAAGGTCTGAGAAGGAATAGAGGAAGGGGTGCTCCAGGCACCAGAGAAGAGATTCCCCCACAGACAGTTGGGGAGAACACAATGAAGAAGGCTGTCTACATCAACCTATGCTGGAACTGATATCCACAGTGTGGCTAGTGGACAACCGTATCCAGAACACATGGGCACTTCCTGAAGCCCCTAGAAATACCTCTTATAAATGGGTGAAAAGTGTGAGAAAGAAGGATGGGAAGAGAGGTGCTGCTAACTGATCATGATGTCCCATTTCTCATCCCCTCTGTCACATGAAGGAGGAGTAGGTATAGGAGTTTGGACTGAACAAGTGCAGTTGGATCTGGGAAATAGATGGGGGAGAAGTATTTAAAAATTTGCCTTTACTTCTCACTATCCAAATCTATTTTAATTGCTAATAAATTCCATTAATTTGAAAAATAAGCTGAGAATTCACCTTTGAAAATATAGCCAATCCCACTCAACAGGCCCATTCTGGTCTGTAATAAGGCAGCTTATATTGTTATGCTCAATCTTATTCAAGAGAGCTGGCCCAAAGCAAGTGTGCCTAGATCATAGAATGGTTTGGGTAGGAAAGCACCTTTAAAGATGATGTAAGTCCTACTCATCTGCCACGGGCAGGGATAACTTCTACTAGTTCAGGTTCGTCAAATTCTCATCCAACCTGATTGTGAACACACCCATTGATAGTGCCCTGTTCCACTGTTCCACCATTCTAATTGCAAAAAATATCTTCCTTGTGTCCAATTTAAGTTTACTCACTTTTAATTTAAAATCACTGAGCCTTGTCCTGTCACTACAGGCCCTGGTACAAAATCTCTCTTCGTCTTTTTTATATGTCCCCTTTTAAGTGGTGGAAGGCTGCTATAAGGTCTCCAGCCAAAACAACCACAACTCCCTCAGTCTTCCTTCAAAGCAGAAGTGCTCCAGCCTTCTGATAATTTTCATGGACTCTTCCTCAAGTGAAGTCTATTCTGCTCGTTGATAAGATATTAATTTGTTTATCTTACTTATTATTTTCTCCCACTGCCCCATTGAGGAAGGAGAGTGAGAGAACATGTTTCTATGTACCAGGATAGTAGAGCTAGCAAACTTTCAATGTTTTGTTCTCCCACACATTTCCATTTATTACATTTAGAGAGAATTGTTTATAAGTAGTGATCATTTTAGTAACTTCATTCCCAGTCCCAAATACAAGAAAAAACAAAAAAAAAAAAAAAAAAAAAAAAAAAAAAAAAAAAAGGAAAGAAAAAAAGGAAGGTAAAACTGACAATAATAATGTTAAAGTTCCTATTGTAAGATAAATTGTAAACATTGTTCCCTCTGAATTATATATATATATATATATATATACACATATACTGAGAGAGGTCTTTCCAAATCCTTTTACCACCACACCTGCAGTTGATACAGACTAGCATTATAGTTACATCAGTAAAGGATCATCTTGATATATCAGCATGTTTTATTCAAAAGCATTTTATATCTGTTGTCTTGGTTGTCCATTTTAGCCTATTGGACACTAGTAGGTGTATTCATTGAGATGCTATTTGAATTGTTATTCCTAGGCAGCATCTTTCATTACGAAGAAAAGTCTGATCAGAGGTGAGATTTTCTAGTTGCTGTGTGAAAAGCAACCACTTAAAATCAGATGGCTATTTTTGGCTACAGCTCAGTCCTTTTTATTGCATGCTTTAAGAGTGGTTAAATTATTACCCCTAGAATCTACAGTAATGAGAAAAATGTTGTGATATGCAGATTTTTTTACATAATTAATCTCCTCTAGTAGCTCTGTAACACATTAATCTTTGAATAACCTTCAATTCAATCTATAATATGGATGTTAATGATAGAAATTAGAGCTGAAAATAGCTATTTGGTTTTTTATTTCTTGTAGTCACCAGATTGTTCCCTAAAGAATATTTTCCAGTGCTTTGTCTCATCTAGACTTAAGTGTACTGAGCAATAAAGCTTCTACTACTTTCCTTTGGAGACTGTGTCACCATGTAATAGATTTCACTATTGGGATTCTTTACCCTATTCAATTGTAGTAAAATATTTCATCTTCTCTGAAAGAAGAAAGAGGAAAACAGCAAAAGCAAAAATATTTAATGGCTAGAAGGTAGCAATATGGATCTCTAAAAACCAGGGTGTTACATCTCTAAAAATCTCATTCCTTCTATGATACTATTTTGATTTCCTGTGATATGAAACCTGCTGTTTTATTTTTAATCACATTTTCCTAAAGTAAAGGCAAATCCTACCCGTTCCCATTGGCTGTATCAGTTAGCGCTCATTCTGCATTTCTTATTTGTAGTTGCAAGATTGTCTTGCCCTTGAAAATGAAGTGCTGAAGTAGCCACATAATCACCAAAATTCTTTAAGTCAGATTTACTAAAATCAGCAAAAATGAATTTAAGACAAGTGTTTCAAGATGTCATCACCTTTATGAGGCATTATCTTCCTATCCCCCAAGGAAGAAACAAATCTCCATCAGCAAGAGAACAAGTTGTTATTTTTCAATAAAAAAGGGCATGGTTGAGGATAGTAGTTAGACACATTACTAGGCCACTAGCTAGAAAATACCAAAATGACTGACAGGTCATTTTGTTACATACATACAGTCACCCATTCCTAGCATGTTCCTGGCACACAGCAGGCAGAATATTCTGAACGAGTGCTTGGATTCAAGAAAATATATATTCTGGTTGTAAAATAACCTTGTCACTGTCAAACAATATTATATGAGGCTACATGAAATAAGGTAAAGGTCAGCTGAGGAAACAATAGAACTGTTTATGTGTAATAAGGCTTATATAGCAAGTTAGAGTGTTAAGGGGGAAAAGTAGATAGAAATTGCAAGGTAAGACACACACACCCACACATGAATGCACATTCACACCCTCCCGCACACAATGCTGGGCAACTGCAGGTCAAAAGAATGAAGGTCTTCTGCAACAGCTGCTGCTCTTGGAGCAGGAAGTAAAAGAATGCAGCTCTCTTGCTAATCCACTGATCTCAGCAATTCTGCTGAAACAATTCCTGTCATAAATACTTCTTCCTCCAAACCCCCATTCCACACCCTGTCATTTTACACAGTGTTTGTACTTCTTGGAAGTTTCAGCCTTTAGCCTCTACTGACAAGACTGCAAGTACACTGAAGGTGTTATTCTCACAGGCAGGTGCCTTATCCTGTTGTTCAGCTGTTTTGTTTTGTTTGGTTTTTTTTTTTTTTTGCTTACCTGATTCTTTTCTTTAGTACGCTGAAAGGAGCTATTTCTCCATAGTCAGGGTTGTACTTCTTCAGTGACCAGTAATTAATTGACCATCTGGGGATTGTTTGCAGGTCTAGGTCTTTTGTTTTCCAATACATTTTCAAGGCACTTGCTATTATCCCGTGCTTAAACTCGACATCATTACAAGAGACACCTGGTACTAAGCTCAAATTCACACAGACACTTATAAGTTGTAAAATGCTTCAAAGGTCAGGACACTGATTTTGCATAGTTGGCATAAGCTTTTGTTTTTTATTTTTACTAGGCCACTGTACAGTGCCCCTGTTCTATAAACTAGACATTCTTTTTTTTTGTTGACTATGTAGATGGTAAGAAGTGTGAGTGAGACAGAAAAATAAGAAATCAAGTCACCTTCACTGCTAGTAAGTGCATCCCTTGCAAATTTAAATAGATAAATTTAAGTGACTTTTCAATCTGTTTAATTAGGTTGAAATCTTTAGCTCTCTTCTTGGAGAAGGCAGTGTCTTCAGGATGAGGTTTTCTATTTTAACAAGTTTTGTACCTTGTTTAAGAAATTAAGAAAGAGAAACTGGTATTTTACAAATACGTACAGTTTTCATTTTCAGCTTTCAAAACATTTAGACTTTTGTTCTGGGATAATTTTGCGCAGATCAAACCATCGAAAAGAAGCCTTCTGTGTCTTACGTATTTTCTTAAAGGTATAACTTTCTTAATCTTGTTTGATAGCTAAGTAGAAAAACTTACAGCATCCCAAATAATTGTGTCCCAGCCTCTCGGGTTCGTTCGGTGGGTTTCCCGAGATTCAGGTGGTTTAAAGTCCTTTGCCCTCTGGAAAGCCCCAAGCTAGATGCAGATACAACACGGAGTCCTCAGATGTTCTTTTTCACGGTTTCTCATGCTGTTTATTATTTCTTATCTTTTCTTTCCGCTCTGTGCCCGGCCAAGGTCTTCACAGCAC
>VZUI01037723.1:0-61565 GCA_013401135.1 Cettia cetti | reverse complement strand
CCTCTCCTCTCCTCTCCTCTCCTCTCCTCTCCTCTCCTCTCCTCTCCTCTCCTCTCCTCTCCTCTCCTCTCCTCTTTATAGCTTTCAGAGAAAGTATTTATTTAAAACCTAAGAAGAAAACTGTCTAATAAGTATAAAAAATTCTGTCCTTCAAATAATTTTAGTAACAGCCCTGGGAAAGTCATGCAGTTTATAGTAGATGCAGTTGCCTCCTTAATCTTCACGATTCTTGTAGTTCTGCTTCAAAGCTGCATGGAAAGCAGAGAGTTTACAATGTTTAAGATTCCTTAAACAAAGACCTTCTCTGTTTATCTAGATAGTTGATTATGTGCTTGGATAATTAACACACTATCCTGCTCTTGTAGTTCCAAAAGAATCATACACAGGAACAAACATGCATCTTCTCATTAAAGCTGACTCGTTTCCAGGAATTAAACAATTGAAATAGTGTTAAAGGAAATTCTGAACTGATCAAAATCAGGTGTCTAAGACCTCATTCTACAGCTATCTGAAAGCATAAGTGGGTATATTGGTAAAATAGCACAACTGAGCCCATTTCTCCAGCTTTACTGTAAGAGAGAAGTTGAACAATCAGAGATACCCAGTAAGGAGGTGCAAAACACATATTCTAGTGTAAAGCTAAGCTTCAGCAAAGGAAATCTAC
Source organism: Cettia cetti (assembly GCA_013401135.1). Taxonomy (NCBI): domain Eukaryota; kingdom Metazoa; phylum Chordata; class Aves; order Passeriformes; family Sylviidae; genus Cettia; species Cettia cetti. Next base: position 60,901 of record VZUI01037723.1, on the reverse strand, counting down.
GCACTGCTATGTGTGCAGAATATATGGCATGCAAGTCCCATACATGTCACATAGTCCAAACCCTGGTATTCTTCCCATTTGAAAATGTTCCTGTTTGTGCCACAGATGTTCCAGCACTAAGCATATTCACTTTTGCATATCTGTCATAAGAGTCTAATTCTAGTTATCAGAATTGTTATCTATATTTGTATGTACATTCTTTATCTGCTTTTTATTCCATCATGTCTTGCATTCAGATCTACTCTTTTGGCCTTCCTTCCTCTATTTGCATATATAATCCTGCTCATATTTTTTGTTTTAATTCAATTCCTATAATCCATTACTGTGTAATAGCACTTGTCATCAATAGAAATGAAATCCCCAACACATTGAAGAAAAGAGAATTTGCAGGTACTGGCTTCTAGTAGCAAGTTGTAATAGAAGCAGTGGGGAATCCTATTTGCATTAAAAAATCCATATTTGATGCAAACTGATGCAACTTTCACGATGGGTATAAAATTTTCCTCTACCCTTGCACCATGGGCACAAAGCAGATAATACTCTATGACAGTGCTACAGAATTATGTTTCATAAGCCCTTGTCTGAGATGTATAATAAAAGTAGGAGTGCCTTGATAATTAACAAGACAGGTTCCAAACCTCCTACTCTCACACTGTAATATTAGAAATTAAGGATAATGCTACAAATCCTAATCACAGAAAAAAAAAATCCAACATTTTGTGAGGAGAGTGGAATGCTTCATTGTGAAAGAAAAAGAATACATTTAATGAAGTTTGAATAAAATACCTAACAGTAAACAAACAAACTAAATTAAATAAATGCTGTTAGACCTGACAAATCAAGTCCTCATCTCATTCCTGAATCCACGTATTTTTTAGCTTCTGTATGACTGACAAGTGGCAGAATCTGAGAATCCAGGCATAGCTGAGCAACAGATATATGAACATATAGATAGGTGTGTGACGGAGTCTGAAATCACTAAATTTATCAGTACACACTTCAGCACTCCTCATCCAGACTAAAAACGGTGATCTAAAAAATTCCAATTTCTTGACTCCATGTCAGCAAAGCACTAAGGTTTTCTGGCAATACTCATAGTGTGATTCCCGTATCTTTGTATATGGTAAAGGAAGTCAGGTTTCCCCACTGAGTGCATCAGCAGAAAAACAAGCAGTTTCATTAAGCTCTGGCTGAATTTCACTGGGTGTTTTTCAAAAGCAATATATTCCTAATAAGCATTTTGGTCCTGCTGAATCAGCTCCTTCTGGGAAGAAAAAACTCCTAAACAACTTTAATCTGTACCCAATAGATATTTCACCTTGAGGATTTGTCAAGTTAATAGAGCCTACCCACTTAGAGAAAGAGGAAGGAGGCCTTTCTAATTGGTGCCTAACAGCTTACACTTAAGGGTCATTAAGACAAAATACTGGAGATAACAGTCTTAATGGCTCCAGTCCACTCTCATGGGGGAGCACTCAAGGTAGCCTGAACAAAAGGGAACAATACTGAAAGGCCCAAAGACACAGCAGGATCTGGACTAGCTAAGAGGATGCAGATTGATTTAGTTCTGCCCCAGTAACTTAAGAGGCGAATTTATCTCGTTTGACTTGTAGTGAAACATAAGATTAGGTGTGAATAACTACGAGATGGATGGAGATACAGAATGCAAAAGGTATGCATCATTGTTTTCAAAGGTGTTTTCTGATGTTTGTCAGAAAATGCTAAATAGAATTGTTTGGGTTTAGGCAAGAAGCTGGCCAAACCCACCAGATGAAGTTTCTAAACAGAATAAAGCACAGCTGCTTGAAACCCATTCGTTCCATCCCACAAAATGAAAAGCATTTAAAAAGAAAAATATGACCCCATCCAAGAACTGCAGTTTCCCAGCTGCAGCAAGAAAAGCCAAAGATGGTTCCCCACCTTGAACTCCCAGACCCCACCTGCACACAACAGTGAAGTCCAGCTCTGGAGCTCTCGTGGTTGTAATATGAAATACAACAGCCCCAGTAGCTAAGGCACATCAGCTGCTCAGACATCATGCCCCATTGCAGAGCTCACTCGCGCTCACCACCCAAGCAGTGCAGAGGTTCAGCTCACCCTGTCCTGAGATGAATTGTTTCTCATAACTCTTCTCCGTAAATACCCAAGACAGCTATAAAAAAAAGGTGAGGCTGAAAGGTCAGACAATTAGCTTTCCTATTTGTGAAGAAATAGCTTTTCTAAGCTTATTAATGGAAAAATACAGGATGAGATCGCCAGTTACTATAAATCAGCATAACTCTGCTGATTTCAGAAGGGCTGTGCTGTCTAAAACAAATAGAGATTACATTGTCTCTAATATTAAATAATAATAAAAAGTCTTACAAGTCTGAAATAGTCTTGTTAGATTTGGTGAAATACATGCTGAAATGCTATATGGATGTTTTCCTAAGCAAATTTAATTCAACTTTTATACATCTTCCTGTTACCCTAAAAGTTATTTGTCTTCTGTTGGATGGGTGCCTATTTCTGTACACCTGATAGATAGTCCTCACAGAACAGATTTCAAATATTGGTGAGCTCAGAAAAGTTCAGTTTATCTGATTTCCTCTCTGATACAAGCCTTAGACTTTCATTTAGTAGACCCCATAATGAGTCTTAAACCTTCTGCTTGCTAAAGCCTGCCAACTATGACAACATCCTGGGTTCAAAAACTGTGGGATTAACTTTACCCATTCCCTTCTTCTGGTGTATGACCTACTCTGGTAAATAGTTTTCCATTCAATCAAGTATGTTAAATTATGAGGTGATTCTCCCCCTCTCCTCTGTTCTTGTGAGGCCCCACCTGAAATACTGCCTCCAGCTGGGGATCCTTGGCACAAGGATGGAATGGATCTTTTAAAGCAGGTCCAGAGGATGGTCACAAGGTGTTTAGAGGGGTGGCACATATCTCCTAAGAAGACCAGTGGGGGTTTGAGTTCTGCAGTTAGCAGAAGAGAAGGCTCAGTGAGTTCTTATTACAAACTTCTACCATATAAAGTTGATTTATAAGAAAGATGTAGGGAGACTTTTTACTACAGTCTATAGAGGCAGGACAAGTGGTAAGAGGCTTAAAGAGAATGATGGGAGGTTTAGATTAGACATAAGGAAAATATATTTTACAATACGGGTGGAAATGCACTAGTACCAGTTGCACAGAGAGGTTGTGGATGCCCTATCTCGGGAAGTGTTCCAGGTCAGGTTGGATGGGTCTTTGAGCAACCTGGTCTAGTGAAACTGCCCATACCCAGGAGAATTTGGGGTAAATTAGATGATCTTTGAAGGTTCCCTTTCAATACAAACCATTCTGATTCTACAGTTCTGTGATCTCTATTTGCAAAACAGCATACTTGAGTTATAGCAAAGCTACTGACAAAAAACAAACAAAGAAAACAAAACCAAACAAAACTACACAAAAAAAAAAAAAAACAAAAAAACAAAACCAGAAAAAACCACAAAAAACTTCACAATCAATCCTGACATTTTGTAGAGTGCTAGCACTGCAGTACTGAGGGGCTTTGGCTCACAGCTGGAAGCACTATTAAACCTTCATCCCTTAGGAATGTGCAAATTAAAAGTGATATATAACATTTACCATTGGTTACTATGGACTTAACCAGAGATGTTAGTACATTAACCATACTCCCAACAGACCCATGTAATACTTCAGACAGCATTCTGCAACTCTGATAAGAAGAGCATTTCCTAATGGGAAAGGATAATATTTAGTTTTAATTACATATCCTTTCTAAGTATGTGGCTTTTTGGAGATTAATCATGTGTAGAGTGTGATTATGGCTACATTTCATAATCAGGACTTGTTTAAAAAAAAAAGCCATCTAAACAGAATTTTGTGCTAAGGTTATTCTCGACATCAGAACAAGGAGCTCTAAGTAAAGGTGTTATAACAAATTGAAGCATAAACTTAAGGAAAGCTATTTTGCTTCCACCTTCAAAACAGTCAAATAAAATAATTTCTCAGGATAACTCAAATGCCAAAGTCCTTCATAGTATTCAGCTTCATATGTTTCAAGTCTTGGGCATCACTTTTCACAGCATGCTTACAATTTACATCACATAAATCATAGAAAATGAAAGTGGGTAATGTACACAAGCAGTTCCTTATGACATTTCCAGCACACAGTCTTCATTATGTTTCTACATTTTAAATAAAAATTAACTATGCTTAGAGCTGAGAAATTATAACAATGTATATAAAACCATGATTAATCTTTCAAGCACATATATCTATTTTGGTCTGCACTAAATATCTGCAAAGACACAGGATGATATTAATACAAAACTGGGGGTTTTTTTGGTTGTTGTTATATGCCAGGGAAAACAGCTGAGCAGATAATGATGTTAGAGGATTGGCCTTCCAAACATGCATGCTTCTTACTATTTATTTAGTAGATTATGGAGAGCATTTTTCTTTAATTACATTTGATTTTTTTTTTTAGAACCAGAAAAGTCAGAAAACAAATGTTTTGTCTAAAAATATTGAAATAGTTTAACCTAAAAAAGGAGAAAGGTTTTAAGGAAAGTATTTAAATAAAACAATTTTATTATCACTCCCACCATTAGGAGGCTCTAATAAAACATCCAACACTGTGTTTTTCTAGGAACACAAACCCAGACATTCTGTTTTGGGGAATGTTGGCATTATTTGTATACCCTTCTTTTTAAAAACCTCACTTCAGTTTCTCTTTTCCTCTCTCCTAGTCTTCCATTTTTATTTTTTTTTTTTGTTACCTCCCTTTCTCTTATTTTGACTAGAAACCTTAATAGGGACATTTCATAGATATAGGCACATTCTTTTGAAAATATGCTGACATCAAGAATTATACTTTTATGGCTAGAATGATACCAACAACTTTTTGACTATTTTGACATCCCTCACTGTTGCCAAAGTTGCTTTGATCCTGAAAAATCTTCATTTATATGAATTTCCCAAAGACCTGGAAAACAGACATAATAAAATGACTTTGTCCTACTCACATAATAGACTTTTTTTTCTCAAAACATTGTGTAGATCTTCTTAAAGTAAAAGGAGACTAGCCCGAGGAAGCAGGCAGATCTCATGCAAGATTCAGCTAAAGGATTCAACTGTATAAGGCAGAAGATTTTTTTTCCTCTTAAAATTGTTGGTTTATCTTCATTGACCATCAATAGAGTATAAAAGGGTAACTTAGACCATCAGATTTTCTGTTGATATCTCCTGTCCCGTGTCCAAATGTTGTCATAAATGACCATGTAAATGTATGTGACTATTGTTATGGTATCCAGAGCTCCAAACTCCTACTTAAAACAGAATAACTAAGACTGAAAGATAGATAATAAAAGTATAATGTGAGAAATACACATATTTGCTCGTCTTCATCGCATTTACACACAGTCCCACTTCATATGTGAAATTACTTTAGTATCATTCTAATTATGCCCCTCTAAGAATTAGAAGTGATTTTTAATGTCACAAATAAGCATTCAAGGATAATAATGCAAGTATGTTAAATGAAATGTCAAATGACTTCCAAAAAGCTCTTAAAATTAATAAATATGTATGAGATAAATGAGTCTGGTTGTCAAGTACTCCATGTAAAGACACAAAAGATTTACTTTTTTTTTACAGCTAGATTCTGTTGCCACCTAAATTCAAACAAAATTCACTGGTTCAGTCATGGTTTTGCAGCATGATTCCCAGGAAAGGCATTTTTTCCTCACAAGGAAGTTGGGATGTCACAGAGGCGAATATCACCTGCTGCAACCTATTGCACGTTTAATTCTTGCCCAGTTGTGCCACCCATGTGGCCTGTGGTCAGCAGCTGAAATAGGAACATAGGTAAGAGATTCAGATTACCTATTACAAGTTCCAGAACATGTGTTACTTCACTTAAGCAGTAGAAAAAACTCCTTTCTAAGCTTAGGACACCAGGGAACTATATGTAGTCAGAGAATAGTGTTAGTCACCACTTGGTCCTTATGAGAAAACTGCTTGTGCAGAAATTTTTTCAGGTACAAACTTGAGTGAACTCCAGTCAGTTTCAATTTAAACCTGCAGAAAAATGGGAACAATGGTATTTAAAACTTGTGCTTCTAGGGTATTGAAATTCTAATTTATCAAGTGTTCTGTGATCTTTGGCTAATTGCAAGATTCAAGGTGTTATATGGCTCATTATTTTAATGAAAAATCTCACATAAGTAAGAGAAGTGTTACTCTTAATAAAGGGAAAACATGTGGAAAACAAACTGCTGCATTATGAGAACATATGCTGGGGTATGGTGTCACATAAGACTGTAAGGAATACATATTTTTCCCTTCATTGGGAAAAATACATATTCTATAAGGTAAATCAGAAGTGTGGAGAGCGTCCTTGAAGATTACAATCATATATTCAGCTCAAAGGTTGAAAGGCTGATGACAATATTTCTGTATGCAAAATATCAGAAAAATTTTATGGCATAGATCTTTGCTTAATTAATTTGAATACTTAATGTTTTCACCTTCAGTATAACACAAAAAAATAGCAGAGAGTTTCCCCATGATTTTTTTTCTTTCGTAGAACATCAATGGCTTGACTTGGAAGGGGAACTTTTATAGATCTTACCCCCTTTCCATCCCTCCCATTAGACCAGGTTGTTCCAAGCCCTGTCCAACTTGGCCTTGGACAGTTCCAGGGATGGGGCACACACCACCCCTGTGCCAGAGCTTCACAACCCTCACAGTAAAGAATTATTTTCTAAAATCTAACCTAAACCTGACCTTCCTCCATTTGAAGACATTATCCCTTGTTTTATCACTTCTGAACCTGGTAAAAAATCTGTTTCCGTCTTTCATGTAAACAGCATTTATGTATCTTCAGGTTGCAATAAAGTGTCTGAGCTTTCTCTTATACAATCTGAAAAATTTCAACTCTCTCAGCCTTTCTTCACAGGGGACATATTCCATTGCTTTGAACATTTTCATAGCCCTCCTCTGGACCTGCATAAAAAGTTCTGTATCTTTCTTGTTCTTAGAATCCCAGAGCTGGGTGTAATACTCCAACTGAGACCTCACAAGAGCAGAATAGAGGAGGGCAATCCCCTCCCTTGACCTACTGGCCACATTTCTTTTCAAGCAGCCCAGGATACAGTTGGCTTTCTGGACTGTGAACACACACTTCTAGCTCACATCTCCTTTTTGATTCACCAGTATTCCCAAATCCTTCTAGTTGGGGCTGTGTAGAATCCATTCACCACCCACTGGTAAGGGTGTTTGCCCTGACTCATGTGCAGGACCTTGCACTTGACCTTGCTGAATTTCAAGAGGCTCCCGTGGTCCCATTTCTGAAGCCTTTTGAGTTCTCTGGAGATAACTTACCACACAGCTTGGTGTCATCTTCTCCTTATATTTGATCTGTTCTGTGCTGTTAACAACTCAGCTGGCCCTTTGCTGCAGCATTCCTACTCTTGAAGAGTCTTTGCTGTAGAGGGGAAGACAAAATGGTTTGTGGTGGCCACCAAAGCAGATCACAGGTAGGGGACACCAAAGAACTATCACTTCCTCCAATCTTCTAGTGAATACAGTTTACTGTGGGGCTGTTGACCACAGGGGCATCCTGCAAATTTTTTGTCCATCACGACCTATTCCAGGTCCTTTTCCAGACCTGCTTTCCAACCTAGGCACCTACTCTGGTGCATGGGGTTATCCCTTCCCAGGTGAAGGAGCCTCTGTTTCTTTTTAATTGGATAAAGCCAATTATCCAACCTGTTGGGAGTCTCTGCCTTTCACTTATCCACAGCTTCACTCAAACATATTGTCACACTTGAAATTTCTGAGGGTGGATTCCATCCTGTCACCCTGCTGATTAATAATTATATTAGACAGTATCAGTCTCAGTATTGACACCTCAGTGATAAAAAACTTTGCTGGTTGAAATTCAAACTGCTGATCACTGCTCTGGTGCATTTCATTCACTTTTGCTTTAATTTCTTATTCACGTAACCACAAACTCCTGTGGGTTTATTTGTTTTATATAAAAATAATGAAGCTCATATTAAATATAGGTGAAATGACAAGGTTTTGGAGCCAATGAGTCTAAATACCATATCATTTGTCTTGGGACTTTGACATGCAAATACCCAAATTAGGGATAAAATCCTTTGTGTACAACATTGTGTCTGAGCGGATGATAAAGCCTATTCAATGGCATAAAGAAATACTATTCTCAGTTTCCTGGAAAAACATGAGTCATTTATCATTAAAAAACCCTATCATAATAGTTTTCCAAAATATATCAAAATGGTTTCTAAATTCTTTGCCATTTGTTTAATCCAGCAATGCAAAAATTATACTAAACATTTTCACCATGATATAATCACATATAAGCCAGTTGTTGATGATTATTGCCAATTTAGCCTGCCACAGTTCTGATCTTATACTTAATATGTGCTCAATGAATTACAGACCTTTTAATAATCTAAAAGTAGGATGGATTAGAATTGCCAAATTATGCCATCTGAAAGGATGGCAATCTTCCTCTCTTTACTGTTATAGGGATCTTTTCAAAGTGGGATTTAAATAACCCTCAAAAATGCAGTTTTCTGGATCAACAAAAGTTTGTGATAGTGCCTCAGAAAATTTTCTGTGAACTGAGATGTAGTAACAGAAGAAAATCAGATGAGGTAGATATTGATTCTTGGTGATGGATTGCAAATGTCTGGTCAGAGTGAAAGAGAGGGAGGGAGTATATATGGGACTTTTGTCCCATGATACGTGAGCCACAAGAAAAGTCACTTCAGTACTTAATCCTAAAAAGTCACTAAATATTTCTCCTAACTGAGCAAGTTCTTCATAATCTCACAGAAAACACAGAAAAAGGAGGGAGAAATAGAATGATTTGGCCTCTCAAGTACAGAAGAGAAATCCTACTTCTTTAAGATGTGAGATATTTTAGTATATATGTAAATTGTGTAAAATTTGAAAGTATGTGAAGATGTAATTATCGGAAGGAAAAAAGATGCACCTCTGCAGACCCTTAAACAGAGACATCTTTGCCCAGGATTATGTCCTGGATGTTCACTTGCATCCTAAATCTTTGTGGATATAATCTTATAGCTGTTTTCAGATTGCAATATTTATACTTAAAACTTAACTCCTTTTAAATTTGGACTTCCCTTCTAAGCAAATTCTTCTCAACATGCATGAGCTCATAGAGATTCCAAAGCATTCAAAATATTGGATTGTGTGAAGGGATAACTGGATGAAATTTTGCATTATACAGGATCACAGGCTGGATGATCTAATGGTCCCTTCTGGTCATAAAAGCAATGAATCTATGAGAAAAGCACTCTGAGATCATACGATGAAAAGCACAGTGAAATTGGCAAGTGTTTTCTTGATGTTCTCATTACAAATCCCCTGAGCAATCTATTCCCTGTCTTCCTCTCACCACCTCCTCTATCATTAGATGCCAGAAGAACACACGCTCTGTTAGAGTCATTGCTGCTAAAACCATTTTGATAGCTGGCTCCACTCAGTCTCATTCTAAATCCAGTGTTTAAGACTATGGGACTTTTTAAATGAAGACACATTTCTCCAAGGCATTTTGCACTCACTTGTTCCTTCGGATTGCTCAGCTAAAGGTTTTTTCAGGACTTTATCAGTTATTAATAATTGTGATGATTCATGATTTATTCATAACCATTTATACATTTGCCATATGCTGTGTGCACATGCAAACTGTTTTCATGAAGCACACAAATGTGCCACAGTGCTTCTTACAATTCATATCCAGTAAATAGATGAGAGAAAAAGCTTAGTGAAATGCAAACATACAATAAAATATCCTGCAATGGCTTCAGTTTGGAGCTTTGGAATTAAACTGTGCAGAGTAATTGTTTTTAGAGGTATCAAAACTAAAATAAACAGGAGGGAGAAGTGTGAAATGTCAAGTTTAACACCAAAACCAGCACCTTATTCTGTTTCTATTCTGTCTCCCATAATGATAATTACAGGGAGTAAAAGTAAATCCATTCATCTGGTAAGGTACAACTCAGCACAAATAACGATGGGAGTATCTGCAGTATCATTTTGTTGTTCTTTTCTTGCCTTCATATTAAATCTAAGTATTCTTTTGAAGAGAAACACTGTAATACTTGCTTAGAATGAGGGACAGAGGGAATGATCTGACATGCAAATCCTTCAAAATACCTAATAGCAAACCCTGAAAAGATAATGTTACTCCTTGATTAATAATAAGAGGCTTTTTATGGTGATGTCACTAACCAAAAAGTAATTTCTCATAAGTTCACTATTGCACCTTCTGCAGTGTGCAGCTCTCCAGATGAAATGCCTGGCTTTTATGAGAGGGTAATTATTTAACACATATAATACATTCCTGGTTTTGGGTGAACAAGTTTGTTAATGGTGAGGTGTGCCCTGTAGAGGAAATGATCAGTATTCCAGTCCCAAGACAGAAGGAGAAGCTTGGGTCTGACTCACATCTCATCCCACTTTCTGTTGCATTTAGTTGAAGCTTTTGGAACAGAAGGTTTAAACTTTTACTAACTGCCTTGAAAGTGAACATCTGAGTTTTTACTAACTGCCTATAATTGCCTACTGTTATCATTCCCTAGGTCTGTCTAAAATTCATTCAGGCCCTTGTCATGCTACAGAATGCTGTGGAGTGTATCTGAGACTCTAAGATATGTTGTTCTCCCATGGCAGGATCAATGTTACCTCTTTCATTCCTGCATTTTGACTCCCCACCTGTTTCTTAAGGACCTCCACTAATCTTACAGGAATCTGAGATAATCTCTTCCTTTGTTTCACTTTCTTTATCATTAGAATTTTTTCCTGGTGTGCAAAATAAATATAACTTGTAAAAATGTTAATTTTTTTTGTTCCCACCATGAAGTCAAGTAAGTGATATTTACAGAAATCTTTGACATTCCTAATAGCATTCAAGCACTCTTTCTTCACAGTGCTTGAGAATCCTATGAGTGTCACTGGAAGCACCTACCAAATGCAAAGGTCTTTCATTAACGAACTCATAGGAGGAACACCTGTAAGACCTTGAATTTGCACTGTACTTTTTAAGTGAATGGAAGTTAGATGATGGTTTTGAAATTTGGAAACGCAGGTCCTCCATATGAGCGTACCCTGGACAGAGGTTTTGAAACCATCTTCAACCCTTCATTGCTTCCTAAAAGAGCAGGTCCATTCTTACTCTCAGTCTGGCAACTCCCTGAATTTCAGAGTTTTATAGAGAACAAATCTATTACAGTTTTGCACTTCTTATCTGAGAAACAATGTGACCTAAAGAGCTCCAGACTGGACAAAATGTTGTGCAGTTACCCTATTTGTTGCTGCCTGGTATCCTTCAAAAAAAACCCTAAATAATAATATGAGGAAATGGTTATAAGGTGTCATGGTTTAACCAGAGTCAAAAAGACCAAAACTATGGACTCAAACTATGGTTTTATATAAGTGCAATCACATTACATTTTGCGTGTCTTCACTGAAATGCCTGTACAACCATGGTTCAGTTAATGTCAGAGACAAAGGTTTACTTAGAAATTTACTTTCAAGGACCAAAATTATAAAAGGCCTTTTTTTCCTATGGTATATAAAAGAAAAACTTATGACTAGTTAAATATATAAAAATAGCAAGAATAATCTGTTAGGGAAAAATTAAAAAGAATAATTGGAATGTGTAATTTCAACTCATCAGAAATAGATCATATGCATGTGGGTGGAAAAATGTTGTTTCATTATTCATTTGCAGTACACATATAATCATTTCACAAATTCAAACTGATCTTCATTTATCATCCATATGATAGTGTACTTCTACATCTTGGGTTGCATATTCAGGATGGAGAACATTTCATTTAGAATATTTATTTTGTAATATCTTTTTGCACTCTGGGAGTTATACATTAGTTTTAATCTGTTTTAACAACAGTAATGCCAAGCTAGAGAAAATAGACAAGATATTTGAGCACTAATTGGGCTTCTTGTTAAGTTATGACTTGATAGTTTTTAAAAACTTGGCTGCAGTTAAATTTCAGGCATTGCTGTCTGTTCCGGTCCATGCTAATCAGTACCCTGTAGCACAGTGGGTCTTACATTTAATGGAGCGGCACGGAGCTCTTGCCAGCATTCAAGCAATTGATTCCATAGAAGGGGCACAATATAAATCAAGCACAGAGCAAAACTGCTGTGTTCCACAAGCTTGGAATAAGAGCACCCTTTGTCATATCCAAGGCACTCAAAGACTCTCCTGCTGTGCTTATGTTGATTGTACTTCTTTATCTTCTGCTCAGGTTTGTTTTTCTCTCTCTCTTTTTTTTTTTTTTTTTCAGTGTCTTTAGTGTTGTTTTAATGTGGGCTCCGACCAATGAAAGTTCACTTCAATTTTTTTCCTTCTAAAGTTTTAGAAGGTGAGGAATGGGGATTTTTCTAGCTGATTGCTTCTTGTAATTGTTCCTTCCTCATAAATACACAAAACCAATCTAGTTATCAGCAAAGGACTTAATTTATTTGACCTCATTCAAATTGCAAAACTTCTTTATTTCTTGTTGTCTCAACGCCTACATCAGATTTGTACACAATGCATTTCTCAAACCTGGCTAGTAACCCAGAAATATAATTAAGAATAAAATGTTATTCAGCTGAGGATAGATAGATGATGATAGATAGATAGATAGATAGATAGATAGATAGATAGATAGATAGATAGATAGATAGATAGATAGATAGAAGTTCCCCAAAAGAGTTTCTACCCGAGTTCTTGTATTTAATATATTTTATCAATGACTTGTAAGCAAAGTATAAAATTATAACTGATGAGGTATAAGGACAACACAAAGCAATGAAGACTGATAAAGAATAACTCAGCAACAAAATTTCATGCTACTCAGAATCACTTTTTTCTGCGGAGAGTCAAATGTAGCATTATATAACTGGGAAACAGGGGTTTTAGACCATTCCCACAGAAAATATTCTAGAAGCAATAGCTTTGAGAACAACAGAATCTGTCATGTACACAAAAATAAATTGAATTTAAACACTAGCAAACCACTATAGTTAAAAGTAAAATCTTATGGGGATAAATAGTATTTACTTTTGGCCATAGCACTTGAGGGGAAAAAAAGAGTTTATTTCTAGTGTTCATGTTTTACTGCCAATACTGGAAAGTTTTGGTAGCTCAGAAGAAAACTGCACGAATAGAGTAGGGTCTGAAATAAAAAGCTTAAAAGGTTACATCTGCAGTGTATCCCAAAAGAATTTATGAGGTGACATAATCACAGTCCATAATAACCATATGGGACAAAGAGAACAGAGTCATAACAAGAGGCAATGGCCAAGGAAGGATATTTATTAACAAATAGAGAAATAGCAACAGCATTTCCTGCAGGAATTATTGCCTCTTCTTAGTTCTGGTTTGTTTGTTTGGTTTTTTTTTAAGGCTTTCTGCCATCTCTGAGAGAAAGCTAAAGCCAGAAAAAAATTAAATCAGAACTCAGATGACCAGTGAAATGAATATTTAGCTATTTGATGGGAGAAATCTTGGATTTTCCTGGGGAAATTTTTTTGCTGGGGAAAACTCTGATGCAATTAAACCTATGTAATGGAAGCATTGACATCTACATCTGAGCTCTCTTTTTTATCTGGAAATTCTTTGTATTCATATTTCACCTTCCATGCTTTAGAAATCTGTCCCATGAATTAGACCCAGTATAATGAAGTGCCTACACCTTAGATATCCAGGGCAAATGTAGGTGTTTGACTCATAGAATTCTGTATCTTGAAATAAAGTTAGTTGATCAGAAGATCTAGTCTTGATAAAAACAATAATTGGAAAAAATTATGGGATTTGTGATATTCAGGACACTAAATCAGAATCGTCTTGTGCAAGTTTAGCAGATATGAATGTAAGAACTCCCTAAGGATCTTACCCTCTTGTCATTCTCTAGATGAAGAAAGATCCAGCTATTATGTTTGATGCTTCTTTTTTCTTTTTCATCAGTGTCAAATCTACATCTCTCTTCTAAACCTGACTATGTGATTGCAGACATTCTATACAGGATTTCTTTTTTTTAGGTGAGATGAACAGAGGGAAAAAAGCATCCTTTCCTGCTGATATTTCTGAGAAAACAAGAAAAAATGTAATGTCAGATTTACAACATTTTAACCTGAGCCTATATCAGTGGAAATAGATAAAAAAATCATGATATAATTTTTTTCTCAGGGCTGTTACTGGAAAAGAAAATTGCCAGTTTGTGAGTTATGAGTCTGTAGATGGGGCCAAATTTGTCCTGTATTCACACCAATAGAACTTAATTGAAATCAGTGAATTTGCACTAATGCAACTGTGAGCAGAAATTGACCTCTTGTGCCTGCTGGAACACAGCCCAAAAGCCACTTGACTTACTTGTGCTTAAGACTTGCTCTGCATGAATGTCTACTGTTCTACTAGCAGTAAGTTATGTAATATTCATGGTTTAATGGTGCATATTCTACTAATAGACTGGGTAGATGCCAGCAGGCTGCATCCAAGCAGTACTACACATTTGCTTTGTTGACCTCTGTACTCATTCAATCACATGAAGTAGTTACAGCTGGGACTCCAATAAGGAATTCCAACTTCCAAAATGTTCCCATTGCCGCTATGCAAATGCTAGCAAAGAGCCTCTGTTGTAATTAGCCTAGATTTCCTTAAAATATCTAGTTACAAAGGAGTACCATGAATATTCATGGACAATTCATTTGAATTACGAACATTCATGAATAAATCATTTGGCTGAGAACAGGGTACCGTATGTTGCATTTCATGGCTCCTGTGATTTATTCCATAGTGCTACAATTTGTAATATTAGCAGCTATCATAAAGTTTATTTTTCAAGCCTTCATTTCCAGCTGTGACCATGGCACTCTGGGGATCAGATAAGCCTTTTCTTATACCCCTGTAAGGTCAGGTTGCAGCCTAAACACATAATGCAGATTTACTGCTCTTCTACTACACATTCTCATTAGTGTTTCTGCAAGGTGCCTTTGTTCTCTGGGTGTATGACACCAGCCTCACACAAAGGGGGACTGCAGTGCAGTTTCTGGGCTGGCATTGAGAAGGGAGACAGTGCTGGAGGAAGCAGTGGAGCAGAGTGCCCAGAGACTTTGTGCAGTCTCCATCCCTGGGGGTTTTCCAAGGTGAGGTTGGTTAAAGCCTTGAGCAACACAAGAAGAGGTGTGCTGTTAACACTGAAAGCTGTCAGCTAAGTGGGTTTTACATGGCCAGCAGTAAGAAAGCAGAAAGTTACTTGTATTAGCAAAATTTATCATTTCTCTATTTTTGCTCTGTCATAAGAGAAGTCAAACAGTATCTTTACAGTTTATTGTTGTAATACTGTTCTTTAGAGACAGGGTCACTCATTTTTTCTGGTATCGTATTTTCTTCAAGCACAGCAATTATGCATTTTGATATTCTTAGAAATGACAGAATTAGTAATGATTTATTAATATACTTTTGCTGCCCATTAGTTGAGTTTGACGGGGAGAGACAGCATCACCTGATCAAACACTGCTCAAATGAGAGTGCTTAGAAGACTGAGAGATTCACAGCAATAGTCACTTATTAGTAATTGTTTCCTCTGACGTGGTTGAATAATAAACAGATGCGAGGTAACCAAGACCTCATTATCAATAATATTTGATCCAGAAAAGAGGATATTTGTTTCTGAATAAACTATCAAATGTGTGAGGCTAAAGCATTCCCTGTTAAATCTAAAACTACAGAAACAGGGAGTTAGTCCATGTTGTTTTATAAATACTTCATTTGGGGATGATATCATGGCCTGAGGACAACTTGCTTGCTGACAGGTATTGCCATTCTATATTGTACTTGCCAGAGATAGAAGTGTTTCCATTAAAATGAAGTGTACTCTAAAAACAAACAAACAAACAAACAAACAAACAAACAAACAAACAACCCCACCACCCCAAAACCCAATAAAAATATATCACAAAGGCGATAAAAGATGAAGGGGCAGAAAAAATAAAAAGAGTAGTAATTCATAGAGTTAAAAGGTTTATGCATAGAAGTTGGGAACAAGAACTTGAACTCCTAATTAACACTGGCAATTACTGTCTACACCAAGACCCATTTGGGATAACTCCCATAATAAATTCCTTTCTAATCAAAGTCACAGTTGGTAGGTTGGTGATGTTATGGTCTTTTAATGCTTCTGTGCTATGAAATGAAGATTCTGATATGGCATTTCTGGTCATAATTTCACTATAAATTGGCTGGAAAGAAGATAACTTGTAATTGATTTGAGTTTGAAAAACTGTATTAAAAGAAAAAAACAAAACCTGAAGAGCTGGTTTTTTTATTTTATATAATCTCCTTCCATGGCCACTTAGCAGACATATGGAAGAGAACAGTGGTTAAATTATTTGAATGAAAAGAAAGACAGCAATAGAGAATGAAGCCAAATGCTGGGTAAGAAATCACCAATATAACAGAAGGAAATCTAAAAATTACTTGTTCTTCTGTCAGAGTACACTGAACTTATATTTACAGAGGTTAGCTCTTTTAGTACATGTCTTGATAAAAGAAAAAACCCCAAAAAATGATAACATTGATTTTCAAATTATAAAAAGACTGTTCAGATGAAAAATATGGGTGATATAAACTGAGGAAATTCTGCCTATATTGTCTTTCTGTGACAGCTGAACTGATTCAGAATGTGAGAATAACAGGTCATCTTGCAAGCAGGCTGAATTCAACATAAAAATAGTGTTTCACATATTGAAATATAGAAGAAGCCTCTGCTTTTAGAAAATAAAATTTAAAAGAACTGAGAGAGCTATGCTTTGGAGATGCAGAGGTCTGTTATTGCTGTTCCTTAGTCTCCTTCACACTTTGGAAGAGAATGTACCAGAGACTTGTTGATTATCCAAACAGTTAACCTGAATTTTGCTCAGGTCTTTAGGAAGATCTAATTTTTGAATTCTGCATAATCAGAGTTCAACAGCAGGGCATGACAAGGCACCAGAATAAAGCAGATTAGACTAGAGTAGAAAAGACCAAGGATAAACATAACAGCGTTCAGTATGTAACTGCACTAGAAAAAGAAAAGTAAGAAAATGTTTCCAATATCTGCTGGAGATAAATGGGAGTTTCAGTAAAGGCAAGGCTATACATTAGGAAGACGTTTTAAAATAGGGAGCTTTGAAACTCACTCAAAATGGAAAAAAGACCACCTTGTACTGAAATGAGAAAAAGTAACGAACAGATATATAGTAGTCAATCTAAATGATATTTTTTTCCCAAGTTTGTGAAGGAATAAAATCATTTTAAATAAATAAAAAAAATATATTCTTTATATTTTTGTAGGTAGTTGTTACCAAGATTTTTTAACCTTTTTTACTCCTTATCTTATTTTCCTAAATTGTATGTGCTGTAATGGAGTAGATCTGTCTGTCTCAACTCTCTGTCATTATTTCTTGGAGACTCCTTGGTAGATCTCCCTCATCTTGTACTGAACCTTCCCAACTTTCCTCTCAAACCTATCTGAAAAATTGTTGCACCCGGTAGTTGACTTAGGTTGAAGGTAATCATCATTCGTATTTAAACTGAGCAAAACCTCAGACAGTTGCAGGTTATTGCCTGAGGGAATTTGTCTTACTGAAATCAGGCATCAGAACAGCTGATGGATCTTAGGAGAACAAAAGGCCTACAATTACAATGCAATGCTAGATATTTTAGTAAGATACCAAATCCATACAGAAGACACAGTTTTTTATTTCGAGGGGATGTATTGCCCCCAGGTAAAAAAAAAAAACAACAAAACAAAACAAACAAACAAACAAAAAAAAAACAACAAAGCAAAACCAAAAAAAACCCCCAAAAAACCAAAAATAGAAAAAGAGTGAATAAGAGAATTCTTCCCAATTTCAACCACAACCTGTCAGACTAAGAGCAACTGTGAAATCAGACATAAAATTTATTTCTTAAAGTGCTGTATTTTGTTACACTTTTTAAGACTTGAGCTTGGGGTGAAATGACTTTTCAAAAGGGTCAATTTTTAGAAAATCACATTTTTAAGAGCTTGGTTTTTTATTTCTCAAAAGATACCCACATGTCTCATGAAGAAAGAAGTTTCTGGAAAAGAAGGATGGAGGGTAAATATTTAAAGAACTAGCTACAAGGCTTAGAAGGCATGAACTGCAGAATCCAACAGAAGAGTAAAGCCTGGCAATTAGCTCCAGGAATCCAGTTAGAGTAGCAAGATAGTAAAAAAATCTGAGTCGAGATCCACTTAAAGTGAGCTGATGTTACAGGACAATATTAAGTTTTGTTGTGTGTCCAATAAACCACGGAGAAAGATCTGCTATCCCACTGGATCTAAGGATCTTTGTTCAGCTAAATTAACAAGGCTGTTAACAACAAAAGACTGAAGAGCCAGCTGTAATCTCCAAGCCATAACATAAAACAAATCTTATTATTCAGGCTGATAGTGGCAAACAGTGGCTGGACATTAAGAAATACCTTTCTTCTGTCATCTCAAATATTTTCCTCTTTTAATGTTTTTTAACAGATGTTTTGGGTATTTTGGATGGGAAATTATTATGATTCAGAAATTTGTTTAAACTTAAGAATGAGGAAAAGTTATGTTGAGGAGGTAACATATTTCCTTAATAATAGGGTGGAAATGATTCCAAGCATCAGTGATCAGAATATAAATTGGTATGAGTCTCATGCCAGAGAAAAGAGATTGTCACTTGATTCTAAACTTTCTTGTTCCCTCTCTGCATACAGCATTAAATGAGCCCTGATTTATATTGGCTCTGATTTACATTTGGCATTACTCTGGCACCAAGCATTACAAAGAGCTTTAAACTGTGAGTGAATATACAGCACACCGTAATTTAAGAACATTTTGAGGTCATTTTATGCTGGCAGAGTGTAAGAAGATATTTGGGCTTCTGGTGTCTAGACTAACAGGGCAAAAAGGCCTTCTACAATTCTGACAGAGCAAAGATTGATGAAAAAAAGAGACAAGCTGCCACCTCACCTTCACCCCAACACTTAGCATCAGGAGAAGTATCTGAGCCAGGCAGCTGGGGCATGTGACCCCATGGACAGGAACAAAAACTACTGCTGCTCAAAGCTGTGTCGGGCAGACCCAGCATTAAATCCACCCGTGGCACAATTCAAATGACCCTGAAGACACTGACAGCCTCTGAGGACAAGACTGGATGCTGAGTAGTAAAACTATTCCTAGGGCCTGGGATAGTTTCCTCTGGAACTGGCAATATTATACAGCTATTACAAGACTACTACTACTATTACTACTACTATTACTACTATTACTACTACTACTACTACTACTACTACTACTACTACTACTACTACTGCATCATCATCATCATCATTTAATAATTAACAATTAACAATTAACAGTTAACAACAACAACAACAAAACAACAACAACAATAATAATAATGATGGTGGAATCCTGCTTCATTCTTGTTACTTTCCCGATACTGTAATAGTATTTTAGTATGGTGCAGGAGAACTGATGTTTAAGATATATCAGATATACTGAAGATATCACTTATCTATATCCTCCAAGACAGGGTTCCTGCCCAGGGAAAAGAGCTTGAAACTAGATTATCTTTTGGGTCTCATCCAACACAAGATATCCTATGATTTTACAGTATAAACAATACAGCTATAGTCATTCTTGACCTCATGAATCCTAATTTTATTCTTTTTATATTAGGAAATTCTCAGTTGTAACACTGCTTAAAAATATTTCATGCTTGTTTTTAAATAAATATAGGTTGCATGCTCAAAACCTGCACACTTTTATTCCACTGCAATTTAAATTGTTTCTTTTTATCTCTGAGGCTTGTAAAAAAATCAAAAGAAAAATGTCAAAACATGAATGGATGTAATCTTGTTGTTCTGAGGCTATTGTTCTCTATTGGATAGCACAGAATTATTCAATCAAAACACGTATTAGGTCACTTCAGATGATGAGGGTTCCTTTCAAATGGGACCTGCTTTTCATTCTCACAAGGCAATGGTCAGTACAGCTCTTTCCATCTTCCATGTAGAGAAAAATAATACTAAATTAGAACTATATTCTTCTTCATCCCAGGTTCAAGAGTATCTTTTTGAGCCTTTAAATCCTTTAAAAATTGATTACAAATGTTCTGGCAGGTCAGGATTAGTTGAAAAAGGAAAAAAGACACATCTGAATCACAGTGTTGCAACCATTTCTTCATGTTACCATTTCTTCATGTTAGATCAAATGGCTGTTATGAGTATCAATAAATAAGCATAATGCTAGTCAAATACTGTCCATATACTAATAAATCATCTGACAGAAAACCCATTCAAATTCCACAACAGCAGCAACACTCTCAGCTATACAATAAAATATGACATATAATTCACAACTTGGAACTCCCAGCTGTATTTCTCCACTATTCACAGTCTCATAATATCCAATTACTTTTATAAATGCAATTGCAAAAAGTTATGCCAAGCAACTTTACATGTTTGTATCCACTGAGGATTTGTTATAAAATTGCCAATCTCAAACACGTCCTTAATCTCATTAAAGAGTTAGCTATTCACCAGGGGAACTTTGGCAAAATTAAAGGTTTAGTTTCCTTTATGATATGATTGCTATTACTTTGTTTCTTGCACAGGAACTTTTATTGGAGGAACTCAAAGCAGTTTACAAACCTTAATAAATTAAGCGGCTTATCTCATTTGTCACATAGATAAATATTATTATCCCACCTTTGTAGAGGCAGACAAGTGAGGTATAGCAGTCCATAAATTTCTTCATAAGCATTCTGCATAGCGGTGCTTACAGAGTGTGACAAAAATATTAAATTTCCAAGAAAGCTGTGATATTTAATAGCAAACATATTTTTATCATGAATGAACATGAAACAAAATATCAAGTTCAATTTATAATTTGACATCTGACTCTGAAATCAAAGTGTATCACCTTGAGAAAAACACCTTTTCCTCCCTGCAAAAATATTATAGGAAAGAAGCCAATCATTACTTTATCTTTTATGAATAAAAGTGTGAACAAATAAGCCAAATAACAAAATATCTATCCAAGATGCCAGGGCATAATAAATTACAGTTCATCTTCCAGGTCCTTAGCCAAAATTATCCACACACTAGAAAGGTAAAAAGAGCAGCATAATTTTTTCAGGTTTTATTTATAAAAAAGCTTCTACAGAGCACTGGGAATGTTATGCATTAAGTTAAATTTTGCAGCTCTTCACTTCAGATTTTTCCCTTTTCCAGAAGAAAAAAGAAAGAAAATAAAAGCTTTCTGTAAACTTTATCAATGCTTCTGGTTCTGCTCTAGAAAAACAATTTAAACTGTGCAGTGTTCCATCCTGTCACTTCAGGTGCTTCTAATGGTCTTGCTGCCTTGTCATTTAAGTCTTCTGGCCAGTCACCTTAAGGGAGAGATGGAAATGATGAGTGGCCAGAGGAAATGAGAAGATGTCGTGTGGTCTTGGTAATCTGCCACCTTAGTTTTAAGAATACAAAGGCGGTGATAAAAAATCAGATCTTCCTTAGTTTTCACTCTGACAGTGACCAAAATCAGCTGGGTTTAAGGACAGAGCAGTTACAGACAACGCTTCACCACCCACGATCCAAACACTTGTTTCTCAGTAATGTCTTGGGAGAGAAATGGTCTCTGTTTATTTAATAAACAACAATTAATTTGTATTCTGTGCATTAAATCTATCATTGCTTGAAGCCAGTGAAGCTCCAGTTCCAGGTGACACCTTCAGGGATTATTTAATACAAAAAAATGATCCTGATAAGGCTTGTCCTGAAGACAAAAAAAAAAAGGGGGGGGGGGGAAAGAAGGAAATGTGCAGAGGTTCTTCGCTTGGAAATGAATTTTAATATTAAATGAGACAAAGTAGCTGATCTTAGCTCACTGACCAGTGAATTGGCCTGAAATGTAGAAACCAGATCCACAGAATTTGTGTATTAATTATTCAATTGTCATTACAAACTATGTCAACTTTAACATAAAATAGAACAAAAATAGCCCCTAGGGTAACCAAAATGCATCAGCTACATTCCCCTAAAATCAAAGCTTCAGAATGGGGATTTAGCAACTTACACACTGAAAGTTCCTCAAATGCAAGGTGCCAGATTGTGCCTTCACTACCTGTCGTTTGGGTGGACTGCACCTCCTGACACTATGGCTTATCTCCCTGGAAGTTCCTGCTTCAGATTTTCATAATTCACAGCTTAGCCTAGGATATGATTTGATTTCTTACCTGTGAGACAATTATTATTATTATTTAGTTATCCTTCTGCATATCCACCATTTGTCAACTTGTTGCTCACAAGTTTAAAAAGTAACTGTATTTTTTACAGAATGCTGTTATCACTTAGATCAAGAATCGAGACACTTTTACATATAAGCCTGCATTTCTGGACCTTGGACTACGGCATCTTATTTATATTGGCTTTCCAGAAAACATATTTGGTTAATTTCTGTTGAGGGGACATGTATAACTTCTCTTGGCAGAATTCAATAGTTGTTTTTCAGTGCCTTGCATCAGCTGGAAAATGCCCTGGATCTATTTTGCAGTTCAGTGGCCAATCCTGAGGAGTCCTAGAATTTCACAGCATGGACCACAAAGGACCAAAGTGCATTGGGCCTGGATCATCCAGAATACATATTTTCTGCTCATGAATTTGCTTAATCTTTTCAACAACACAGAGAGCTATTTAGAGAATTCTGTGCTCTGGTCCAGTGTCTGCTCATGCAATGCATATTGATCAGCTGGTTCTCTGTGTGAAGTGGCCCTGCTGGCCAAGAAGCCTTGGACATCATGCTGGAAGAAAAGAACACTCAGTGTAGGGTAAAGTATGAGTGATTAAGCCTTTCTATCCACCCATTAGCACTCTGACCTTCTATTTGGTGCTTTAAGAGTCTGTCTTTTCCTGCACTCAAATATTTTTCCAGATAAGCTTTTTCTGGTGAGACTCTTGATAAGATGGGAGATACTTGGCTTCAGCCTGATAGATTCAGGACAATGAGCATCTGTCTCCCCTTATTGTTCTTTCATTGACTGGAAGGTGTCAGTGGGTTGTGCATATCTTTCTCCATGTGTCTATATATAAGTGGGCATTCCTTTGTTATGACTTTCATATTCATATCTCATCTGTGCATGGAAAGTATAAATATTATGTCTTATGTTTTTATCAACACCTTTAGCATAAGAAAAGTGCTTGAAAAATACGTAAAAATTCACCTCAAGTCTGTTGTACTGTTGGGTCTTCATAGCAATGGCATTTATGTTTCTACCCTTTCTCAATTAGAAGTTAAAGCTCTTAACTGTGAGATTATGCTGCTTAGTTTAAAAGCTTTTGTGAGCCTCTATAGTATAATAATTTTACTTCAGGGAGCATGTAATTTTAAGTTCTTGCATAATGCCACACATGTTTATGGTATTACTAAACTTCACAATTTTATTTCCCTGTGATAATTAAGTGCACACCAATATTATGGAATTTTTCCCCCCATCACAGTTGAATGGAATTGGAATAGAATATTATAGGGTAGGTTGAAAGTTCTGATCTCTGGAAATGTTAAAGGTTTTCTAGTTCCCTTGTTACGTATCCATTTCACACATAAGCAAATCCATCAATTTGTTCATTTTTCCCTTCAGCAATCTACAAGCTGTAACCACAAAAATGTAACAAAAACATATTCACTGTGTATTTCTTATCCAGTCCCTTTTCTACAGGTACAGCTCACAGTGCTAAAGGAAATTAACTTTGATGTTCCACAGATTACATTTGTCAAAATGCACCTATTTTAAACACTTGACTGCTCTTAGAGGCCCCTACAGACCCACAGGGTAAATGTTATCTTGCTGAGGTGAGATAAACTTTTTGACTTGACCTGCTGCCCAAATTCAAACTCCAAATCAAAACACACCTAGAAGTCAATCTTGATGTAAAGTAAAGAAGACCCCATGTGTTGCTGCAGTGTGTTTAGGATGAGACAGAGAAAAAAATTTGGTGTTATGACATGAGCTTGCTCTAACTGCAAGTCACACGATATCTCAGGTATCCCCCTAGAATTCAAGCAGAGCGTCTGTAATAATTTCCACTTTTTTAAAAATGCTATTTTTAGTAAAGAGAGTTTCAAGGAACAATAGAACAGTCTGGGCTGAAAGTGACCTTAAAGATCATCCATTTCCAGCCTTCTTGCCATGGGAAAGGACAACTTTCATCACTCCAGGTTGCTCAAATCCCCATCCAACCTGACCTTGAAAACTTCCAGGGAGCAACCTGTGCCAGTGCCTCACCAACCTCACAGTCAAAAATTTCTTCCTCATACCTAATCTAAACCTCTTCTCTTTCAAGGTTAAAAGCATTCACCCTTGTCCTGTCACTAAATGCCCTTGTAAATAACCCCTCTCCATTGTTCTTGTAGGTTCCCTTCAGGTCCTTGAAGTCTGCAGTTAGGTCACTCTGAGGCAATTCCAATTTTCTCAGCATTTCTTCATGAGAAAGGTGCTCCATCCCTCTAATTCATGCCAAAAGCTTTACCGATTCCCTTGTTACAGTTCTTGGTGTATTTTTGTGGGGGTTTTGGTTTGTTGTTTGTTTTTTTTTTTTTTCCCCCACAGAAACATTTCTTTTTCCCCTTCTGATAATCCAACTCAAAAAAAAAAAAAAAAATTCAGCAATTATTTAACTCTATGCATAATTTTTATGCTAGTGTCTCAGATAAAACAATATAAAAAAATTATGCATATTCATATTATTTTTCTGGGAGGGGAAAATTTACTGAATTGCTTTTACTTACAGAAAATAATGTAACAGTTATCTTGTCCTGTAAGGCCAACTTCCTATGTTAGGCCATAAAATCACAATACTGTAGAAAACAGTACCAAGTCATGTTTAGACATTGTTTTTCCACTCATTATCTAGCCATCACATACATTATTCAAAATAATCATTTATACTATGAAAAATGAGTAAAACTTTTTCCCTCTGGGGTGCATTCACACCTCCAAGCTAGCTAATCTTATACAGTCTACCATCAGAAGAAACAAAAAGAACAAAACAACTAAACCCAGGGAATATAAATCTCTGGGGAAATACTCCAGTAAATCCATTTCAAATATATACTCTGCCTAAGGCTGAGATGTATATACATACACATATACATACATATATATTAGGGACTCAATTGTCTATAGTAGTTAGAGAAAGAAACAAGAGTCAAGAAGTCTAGTATTGGATTCTTTTAATGCCTTGAATACCCAGAAATATTGAAGGTGTTACACCATCTTAATTAAAAACTGGAATAGATGAGAGGAAATTAGACTTTCAGGTAGCATTTTATCTCAGTTATATCTGTTATTATGATCCTGAGGATGACTTAGTCTACTGGCCTCCAATCACAGTATACAGGAAATATAATAGCAAATATATCTGTATATGAAATATAAGGTTGAATATTGTTTGCAAAAAGCCAGAATTTCTGAATTAAATTAACAACATTAATTTACATGAATATTGAATGACAGGATTGGAAAGCACCTTCTGAGTTTTCAAGCCCAAGCCCCTGCATTTCTTTTGTCAAATATATCACATGTTTCTGGGGTGCTTAAAACAAAGGCTTTTCCCATGCTGGCTATTTTGAAAGGTTGTTGAAGAATCTCACTTTATATATGGTTAAAAAAACCTTTCAGATTATTGATGCTGATGTGCTCATAGCAAATTTATGCTTATTTTCTCTCATATATGCATCATACTTAGCCTGATTTGTCACCTGTAAATAACAATAACAAGCTTTCTTCACTCTTCCATTTTCAGCCTAATGGACATAACACTTTCAGCTTGAAGTCATAAAATGCAGCATCCATTCACTTATTCTTTTAGTTCTTCTCCAGATAGAGGAAAGAATAGTTCTTTAACTCCTTTGGATATGCCTTACACATTTTGAGTCACACACTTCCATTTGCACATTATTTTGGGATCAGATAACATGTACAGATGTTCCTCCTCCTCACTTATTTACAAAGGTTGGTCTCCAAGTAAAGCAGGTAATCTTGGTAAAAGTGTCAAAGTGCATGATCATACACACAGATATATTAAATTTACCTCTTTTCCGTGAGTTCAGTCCTCAAGGTTGTTCAGTTTCTCCTGTATGATATTTTCACCCCCCACTACATATATGATGGCTCTCAAAATCATTTCAACAATGAAATTCATTAATTCAAACCTATTTTGGATAAAGTCCTTAATGAATTATTTAATAAGATGAATTCAAGGATCAGTCTTTAAAGAATCTGAAAGTAACCTTTCCTCGTTCTGAATTATCCTTTTCTAATAACATCCATTTTTTGTCTCTTTTATCCAGCCTATTTCTCATATTACAATTTTTGTTCTAATCCCTATGTTACCTGCTTTAACTAGTAGTATAATATCTGACACCATATCAAATGATTTACTGAAAACCAGACAGATTAGGTCTACTATGTTTCTTTTAATTAGACAATCAGCTATTTTATCACAGAAAGCTATCAAGTTACTATGATACTCTCTTCATAAATTCTTGTTATATTTTTACCATATTTTCCGATTCCCTTCATGTATTTAATAATTTTCACCTTAAGAATACATTGAAGAAGACTATCCACTATGGAAAACAGGCTTACAGAGCAGCAGCAATGTGAACATATTATTTTCTCCTTTCTGATGTATAGAATATTCACATACATACCAAAATAGTGTTTCAAGAAATATGAAAAATTCACTCCTTTTTTTATATCTATGAGTGTTCCTGATGAAAAATCTGTTTCCCCAGTAACTAGTGATCTATGTGAATATGTCCTGTTCTTCAAATTTCCCTTGAAGCTATGAGTTAAAATGATTCAATCTCTCTACATACTGTGGAAGTGTCAAAGTTGGCTTCAAGGTTACATATTTGTCTGCAATGAAAATAAGTTATGTACATCATTTCACACAGCTGCAAACGTCCATCACTCATAAAAAATAACATGCAAATTCTTAAATTAAATCAGTATTTTTCAGAGTTTTACATACAACTTCTCCCGGGCCAGAGAGAGAAGCAAATTCCAGTTGTGCTAGCCTACCTCCTTTGTAGATGTTTTTGTTAGTTAATTAATAAATAAATTCTAAAAATTGACTGTCAGATGAAAGCATCCATTAACATACAAATTAACAATGGATTTATCAGATCTTTCACCAGTTAATGATTATTCAGTCTCCCAGGCCACAGAACCATGACTGAAGGTATGATACGAACCAAATTCTGTAACCGGCTAATTATTGTCTTCAGGGAAGCTGGCAATCAACAGAAGGGAAATGCAGTCTCAGGAACTCTTAATTTACAAACCAAGCCTAGAAAATTTGAAATGCTTTTCTAGAGTATTGCTCACAATTTCTGATTCAGGTCAGGACTGGAATTTTTTAGGAATAGGCTTTTTATCAGTAATTTGTTAATTTTTCCATCCATTTTTTTTTAATCTAACTGAGGAAAAACATTACTAAACCCCATAACTACATTCCCTAATGACTTTTTTCAGATTAACTGAATTGTTTTACTCCTTCATGAAAAAATGGTTCTCTTGCCTTGAATCCCGCTGCTCATCCATGGCCTGGTTTCACAGACTGGGGTGCTCTTTATTTCACTCTCAAAGACACAGCATCAGAATTTTGCAGCAACACAGGTTCCAAAAAGAGAGGGAACATGGACACTAGATAAAAGAAAAAACAATTTCTATAAAACATCTGTGCACTGCTTTGGCAAAGAAAAGCTTAAACCCAAGATTTTACAAATCTCAGTATTCAAAATTTATGGAAAAATTAATTAAGTACAAATGGGAAAAAAAAGAGAAATTACAAACTTCCTTATCTCTAAGTTTTATTCCTATTGTTGTCATAACTCTTGCTTTAAGTAAAACAAGAACTGATGTTTTTTCTATAGCTGCCTTTCTAATTTAGGCACGTTAAGCTTACCTCCATTTTAGATGATAGTTTCCTTAGCTTCTATTTCTCTTTAAGCAATAGAAAGAGTTTTGAAAGCCTGGAAGGATCAGTTCTGTTCAAGACTATGTATCTTACTTCAGCAAATAATTTATCTTTCTGGTAAATTTCAACAGGCATTTACTGTTTTCCTTTTTATGGAGTGAAAATAAAGCACCTATTTTAGATTAATTCCAGAATTAGGAGACTTAAAGTAAGGAATGCATTAGATTAACTTGATCTGTGTTTTATTTTCTGTCTTTGTTCTATATAAAGGTGCATTTCTTCTAAATAAGTATATTCATGAATTAAAACATTCAGGGGCCTTGATGGAACAGAACACTTGATGGCATACTAAACTTCAAACACATGAGCCATAGCTCGGATGTCAGAGGGATCATTTCTGCAAATGCTTCATGGACTAAAGAGAGCATTTAAGAGCCAAGCCTTGCTATTACAGTATATTACATTAACCATTGAAGAATATGCCCAAGTTTTACATTTTCTGCTTTATAAAAGGTTTCACTATAAAATGTTAAATGGCCTTTTCAGCTGAAACTCTGTAGGGGTAAGAAGGCAAGCCCTTTTGTGCATACCATATTAGTTCTATTAAAATGATTTGAAGTACATGAATTTCCAGTGACCTGTCTTCAAGCATCTTGCCAAAAATGTCACAATTAGCAGCAGATTCCTGCTGAGGGTTTGATTACACAGTAAGGAACTAACTTTGCACCTCTGGAAGTTTGACTTTGACTGAAAATATCTCTGTTGGTTTCAGCTATTCCCCACTGAGTACGTGTCCATACCACAACATCATCACAAAACTTAGTATGATGAATGCAGCAGATCCTAGGGGAGGGAGGATGAGGAACAGAAAGGGAAACACCCCAGATCAGTCCTTAGGCAACAAAGAAAATTACATCATACAGGGATTAATGCCTTATAAAAGAAATTAAAAAATGGCAAACAGATAGGGAGACAGCTGGAGACTACTGAACACACAAAACAGTTATCAAATTTTGGAGGGAAATAGAGTGAGATTTGCACCATCCTGCACTAAATGGAGTAATGCTTGGAGTTCCTGGTGCCCTTGGAAAGTTCCAACATCCCCACTTCTAAAAAGGATTGCACTTCTGTAGATATGGTGCTGTAGGGTGTTGACTTGAAGGAAGAATTTAAGGATTAAGTCTAGTAATTCTTGTGTTTTATCAAATTACTATGCACCAAGTTAGCTTCCAGAAATTCCTGTATTTATGTTTTTGTTCTGCTGTGATCAGGAAATCCTGTACCTTAAACTAGTATGTAGCAAAAATAACTTGAGACAACCCTTTTTATACCACATTTGAAAATCTCTAACAGCATTGAGAGGTTATGGATCAGAAAAATCCTGTAAGTTCTCTGGGAGAACACATGCCCAGCTACCACTTGAAGTTTTAGATCCCAAAGAGCACTTATAACTCAGAAACAGGATAAGTTCTCCATATGTTCAGTTACTCAAAGTGTCTTGTGTACCTGAGCATATACTGAAAGACTTGAGGTCCTGATCTCTCATAGAACCTGTTGAAAATTAGGAGCTCCATCAGGACAGAGCCCAGTTCCTTGAAGTTTATAATTATGGGTCTTACAGGTCCCCTTTTAGGTGAGAAATCAATTGCCATTAATTACATACATCCACCATCTAATCTAATTTGAAACAAAATCCTCAGAAGTCCTCTGAAGAGATCTTCCTACCATCAGGATTTCTGTCTATTCTAGATATTTCTTACCAAAATACAGCAGAACTCTTCCCCCACTGAGAATATTGTCCTTAAATTTCCTGAGCCCTGTATGAATTTTTCTTAGCCACTAAGATTTAGAGACTGCTTCTTGGTTTTTCTTTTTGCCCATGTATGGCCTGTGATGTATATTCATTGAATCATTAAAGTAGAAGGAAAGGCAAAGAGTGCCCCTCAGTTCAGTGGGTGCTGGTTGGGATAGTGAGTTTGCTGATAGAAAGGTGAGCCTGGATGGTGACTGAAGGTGGCCCACAAACCAAACCTCAGCATGGTCTCACATGTGGCTACTGCAAACACTGAGGTGAGCCAAGCCTGCAGAGGAGGGTTTATGCTTATCTTTCAAGCTCAAATCCAGTGAACAGTCATAGGTATTGTCACATCCATCATCAGCTGTGTTTCCATTTGAAGGATTTAAGGGTAGCAAGAGCTTTTCCTGTGGCCATGCAGATTTTTTTAGTGGTTAGTGTATGCTGTGGTGTCATGAAGGGTGTCATGTGGCTTGTGTCAGGATGTTCCTTCCCATAGAGTCCAGGTCTGGGTGTCACCTCTGTGGGTCAAAGGCAGCCTGTGTGAGATGTGCCACATCACAGAAAGACAAGCTGCATGGACATGAGGCTCTTGCCTGTAGTGTCTTGAGTCATTACATTAATTGTTAAAGACAGACCATCCTCCATGCAAGCTATGAAACACAGGTTTAAGTACAAGCACACAAAAGAGGAATCTGAATTCAGGTCTGCCATTTCCCAAATGGGTGTGACAATTATTATCTCCTTAGTCAAGATTTCTCCCAGAAATGTCACTGGCTTTTCCTCCTGGCTCTGTGAATGATGTCTGCTGTGACTTTAACCTTTCAGTCCTGAACTCTCCTGATTCTTTTTTTCTTTGGGGGGAGTGAGGGGCTAACTCAGGATATTTTTTTTTTTTTGGGTAACAAAGAGCTGGAAGCTTCCTCCTAGTACTGGGATAACACCTTCTCCTGCCCTTGTCAGCTTCCTGAAGGATAAAAGCTGGATGTTCCCTATCACTGACATGTGCAAGAATTATAACCAGATATAGCCTGCCTGGCTGAAGGCTTCATGAATAATTATGGCAGATACAACAGAGCTCTGCACTTTGGTCTAGCCTGTTCTACCAGCATCTCCTTGCCAGATTAAGTTTTCCTATTAAAAAAAAAAGCATCCTTCAGTTCATTTAATTTTTTTCAGAACAATGGGATTTTTTCTACATTAATTAGCACATTTTGTTTTATGAGTCTTACATAGAAAGAAGCTGGGGAATTATTTAGCTTTAGAGAAAATATTAGAACTTGTCAAGATCTTTGCTGCTGCTGTTGTTGTTGTTGTTGTACTATGCTCTATTAATGCAGATGAGCAACAAATATGCTTCTATAAATTGAATCTGACTATGGCGGCCCCAAGAATAACCCAAGGCAGAAAACTAGGAAAAAAATACAGAGACAGAAAATCTTTCTCATTATTTTACTATAAAAATCTTAATTAGTCCCAAAGGTTTTTGTTATAAAATTCAGGTAGGTAAGGCACAGAAACTTTTTGTCAAGCAGACTATGAAAAAGTAGGACAGTGACACAAAAAGAGTTGCAAATGAAGCTAGACTTGTATTCTTACAAGTGAAATATTTATAAACCTACACAGTTATCTGCCCATGGAGCAGGTAAGATAGTATAAATAAATTAAATTTCAGAAATTAATACATTCTTTTAATTGAATTTATCCTTGAAAATTAATAGAATTCTACCAATCTTTGAGGCAAAAACTCTCCACACATTTGCTTCTATATGACAGGGGAAAGATTATTAGTGCCTTGTAGTATGGTGGTTGCAAATTAAATATGGAAGTTTGCAGAAATTTGAATATCATAGGGAAATTATCTTTTCCTGTCTATATCTTTCAGCCTCTACAGCTAGGATTTTAAAATTAGGCTTATAATATTTTTACTTCCCTGAACTATTACCCACAGCTATATTACAGCTACTCAAAAAAGCTCCAGTTCCAGAAATGCACAGAACAAATCAGTAATGCAAGATAGCTCCTGGTACCTCATGACAAGAAATTGGTGCTTGAATGTGACACATGGAGAAATATATCATGAATTCCTGCATTATCTCTCAACTTGACCTCTGTTTACAGTCTGTGATTAAGTGTTCATACAGAATTGTGCTCCACTCCAGTTGGTGTATGCACTGGAAAACAAAAAGCTGCTTTGCTTACTCAAGTGTTAAAGGCATCCTCTCATTCTAAAACCAGTCTGGAGAGCTGACTTGATGTCCTTGTTTACCTTCATTGTGATTCAGCAACCATTCTGACACACTGATCATGTCTTCTTTTGAGACCTAAACCTTATATGCCAACACTTTGGAGTTTTGATAATAAAATTAATAGGCAGTCTTCAGAACTTTCATGTAGGATTCTCTATCATCCCTCTGTAGAAAACCAGTTGCAACCTGAGCATGGCAAGGACATCTGCTGCTCTGAATGATAAGGGGGGAACACCCACCCTTTCCACAAATACCGCATGGACTGAACTGGGTGTGATGTCAGGAAGTTGTACATGCCCTCAGAGAAACAAAAACAAAAGAAAGCACATCTATGGACACTTAGTACTGGACAATTAGCCACTTAATTCCTTATTGCATTCCAACCCATAAAAACAGTCTTATTGACTTCTATATACAGATTTGGGAGGGAATGATATAGGAAGTTGATTTATGACTTCGTATTTTTTTAATACTGTTATGTTTCACAGGCAAACAGGATACACTTTATCTTCTGATCAACTAAACATTAGATCATAATCCCTTCCAGTTATGGCCTTTAACCATTTCAAAAGGGACAAGGTAGGGAAACAAATAGCTGTGGGGAAAAAGCAATCTTTATTTATGGCAATACAGACATCAAAATTGCTTTACCCAGCTAGAATTCCAGAGATGCACTAGCATAGATCAGTAAAACAGCAGTTCCTAGTAGATTTTGATACAAAATAATGGACTTTTCCTGAGGCATTTTCTTCCCCATCAGCTCACACAGCATTTTCTGTTTATTCACTCAGTAGTGTTCATTGATCAATTACTCAGCTATACTTGGCATGAGGAAAGTAATAGTTCACTGGTGAATCTGAAAGTAGGCAACACACTTGTATTCCTTCTTTGTACAGTTAAATACCTATGCACTGTGTTTTATTTTCTGTAATGTGTCAGATGTTTTATATGTGATAATCCAATATTATTTGAAATAGGAAGCATTCATTATTTCAATGACACTGATTTTTTTTTTTTTTAGTGTATATCCCAATAGTGTGTGGAAGACTATATAAGGGGACAGCAGTAATCAACTGCTAGATAATCAACTTCAAACACAGACCTTTAGAATTGTGATATTTTTGTTAGAGGTTATAGATATAGGACATTATCTTCCATATGTATCAGTGACGAGTTAGGATGGTGATACTTTTGGAGTGTTCACAGAATCATAGAATGGTTTGGATTGGAAAAGCCTTAAAGATCATCCAGTTCCAACACCCCTGCCATGGGCAGGGACACCTTCCCCTACACCCACTTGCTCAAGGCCCCATATGACGTGGCATTGAACACTTTCAAGGATGGAGCATCCAGAAGTTCTCTGGGCAACCTGTGCCAGTGCCTCACCACCATCGTCTTAAACAGTTACTAAATAAATTATATATATGTATATGTATTTATAGAGAGAAAGATGCAAGTACAGTCTAGGAATGCTTCAGTCCTGCTCCAAACTGGGTAAAGCTGAAAAGCTAAATTACACCAGCTATTGAGGGACAAATGTTAATGGAGAAGGGATGAAATCCCTTTCGTTCTTACTGATAATTCTGTGCCTGTCTGTATTTATAGAGAGAAAGAGATCTGCCTTGAAAATCATCTTAAAAATACCTTAGGAAGAATACAATGCAGTAATGAAGAAAAAGAGGAAAGCATTTAATAAATAGCACAAGCAGAATATATCTTACCATTACAGAAAGGAATATTTAAATAAATATGAAAGTTCATAAAGCCTTGACCCAGGGGAAGGTCAATTGCATAAAGCTCTCTCAACATTGTCCTAAACATGTAAAAACTAATAGAGATTTATTTTTGCAAAACCAGGCCATATCTCCCATGAGTCACTTTATGAATATGAAAATATTTGCAGAGATTGTCCAGCTGATATATCTAAGAAGGTAACTCAGTTATCTAAAATAAATTTAAAATAATGCCTTTAGCAACCAAAATCCAACATCCATAGCAAACCCCAAAAGCAGAAACAGGAAGTCAGTTACAACCAAATCTGTACATGTCTGTGATCTCTGGACTCACCAAGTTAGTTGTTGTACAAGTCTAAGAAAATGGAAGAAAATAGATTTTGATATCTTTCTCTGTAATCAACAGGGACTTTTTACTCTTTGAGCAAACGTGCACTAGTTCACTTGAGTGTGGGTTATTATTTTTAAGAAAAAATATATTTTCTAATTTTAAAATAATTTTAACTGTGAAAAAAATCAACCTTCAAAGTCTTGTAAAGATTTTTTTTTCAAAGTGCAGGTAAACATAACTAAAAACCCTCAGGCTGATTTTATGATATAAGAGAGGGATTTAAGTTAATTAAAGCAAAAGGCAAAAAATATTATTTCTCCATTACTTTCACAATCCATAGTCCTGGCTCATATGTTCAACCATTACATATTTATTGTCATATTCATGAATCAGATTGCTCTATCTTCCTTGTACACAAAATTTTCCCCTCTCCATATATGTGCATGAGTATATATATTACTAATAGGAGAAATGTGAAGCTTAATTTTCATATCAACACTGTTAGCTTTATATTAGCTGCTCTTGCTGAGTATCAAATACTTGACATCTGTTCTTATTTATGAGGCTATTACAAATAAGGTTTGGAAGGAATTTTGCAGACTTCTGAAAGTTGTTTATATTTTCAGCAGTATTTTTTTTTTTTTCTGTGAGATGGGTGTATATATATTACTGTTCACATATAACTCCTCACCTTTTTATTTTCTTCTGAAGGGATTAGCACATTATATTAATTTTGTATAACTATTTATCCATTATCAGTCCTGGGTAAATTATTATCTGGAACATTAAGTAAATTTTTCATACTTGAAATTTTGTTAAGGAAGGTCAGTTCCATTGCACTTTAGGATCTATGCAATTAATCCCATCTTGGTGTGATAGATGTGGATCTGCTGCTTATCCCCACTCCTAGGTGCAGGGAAAAGCAGAACTAAGCCTGTGTTTTACAGAGGTACAAATACACATGCATACAAAGGAAATATGCTTTTAACAGACACCTCTATAAACAATAAACAACACAAATGGTCCATTACTATTCCTCTTTCCCAGCTAGCTAGACTTGTAGTTCACTGGTAGAGAGCACACAGGTCCTGCCCTTCCCTAACCTCCAGGCACACCATACTCATTTGAGGATTTTGTGGGCTCAATTAGGGCCCCATCCTGGCACTGTGCCCTTCATGCAGTTTCTGCTCTCCCCTTGGCTCTCACCAGAGTCTTTCTTTGTCTGGTAGCTGTCCTGCACTGCCCAAATTTGCTGGGAAATGTTTATATGTATGTGCACACACGTGGTTCTACACACATAAACAAGTGACCTACTAATAGGTTGGAAGAGAGTTCATCAGGAAGACAGATCAGAGCACAGAGATCAAGTGCAGGCCTCAGGGAGGCAATCACTTACTTGTCCCTTCAATCTCCCTTCTTCTCTATATTTCTTTTCCCTGATATACCTTAAGCATTTACCTCTTCACCCTTGTACTTGCTGGGATTAAAAAAATCTGTCTTTAATCAGTTTTTCCCAAAGGGCTTATTTTGGCTACATCAAATTTGATATTTCTAACATTATTACCTAGGTCACTTTGGTCTTATATGGTAATATTTATTGGTTATGTTATCTCTGTTGGCCTTGCAGAACTGGTCCCCCAAAGGCTCACAAAGCTCCCATTCAATTACTTGTGAAGTTCAACCACTTCTCACATAATTCCTCCTTAACCATCTGTGAAATGCTTCCATCCCTCATGGCATTATCTGTTATATTTGTCAGCTGTCTCATCCAGCAAATTCTCATGTCAAATTCAGTAATTTCTTATATTGCATTTACTTTCCTAAACATCAGAAAAAGGCCATGCATAGTTCAACAAAATTTAAATTTTAGCTGTTATTGCCACAAAAATGTTATCACTTTTTTTTCCTCACCCTTTGTTTTATTTCTCTATAAGGACTTCTTTTCTAATTAACTTGAACATTTGAAATCTTGATGGGGTTTTTCTAGTTTGTTAGCATGTTCAGTGCATTATTTCAAAAAAACCTAGTTATCTAAGCCACACAAAATCGCTGAGAAACTGTTATGAAATAGAACAGGAATGAGAGTTAGTAAATAACATCTGATAAAATTCTTTCAGGCAAGTGGTTACTTCAAAAATATCACAGAGTTGTAGAATATCCTGAGGTGGAAGGGATCCATAAGAAAAAAGTCCAGGTCCTGGCTCTGCAAAAGACACCCCAAGAGTCACACCATGTTCCTGAAAATGTCCAAATGCTGCTGCAATTCTGCCAGACTGATGCTGTGACCACTTCCCTGGGGGAGCCTGTTCCAGTGCCCAAAACCTCTGGGTGAAGAACCTTATTTCTAACATCCAGCCTAAACCTTCCTTGACACAACTTCAGACCATTCCCTTGGTCCTGTCACTGTCACCAGAGAGCAGAGATCAGTGCCTGCCCCTCCTCTTCCCCTCACAAGGAAGCTATACCTGCAGTGAGGTCTCCCCTCAGTCTCCTCCAGGCTGAACAGACCAAGTGCCCTCAGCTACTCCTTCTGTGGCTTCCCCTCAAGGCCCTTCACCCTCTTCTTAGCTCTCCTTTGGAATCTCTCTTAGCTTTATACTTCCAT
Source organism: Cettia cetti (assembly GCA_013401135.1). NCBI lineage: Eukaryota > Metazoa > Chordata > Aves > Passeriformes > Sylviidae > Cettia > Cettia cetti. The sequence continues at coordinate 24,097 of VZUI01037723.1, read as the reverse complement.
TGATTCCCAATTTGCTTAGCACTCGCCTACAAATATTCAATGTTTGCAGTCAAGCAATTTTATTAAAATATATTTTTTAATACGTCTAATCAACATGATTCACTGCCAATTTTTTTCTACTGCCTTCCAACCCAAAAAGGCATGCTTAATGTATATGTTGGATTATTCATTGCCAAGGGCTATCTTTGTTCATAGTGAATAAAAGAGACCAAGGATATTGCAGTCCCTGTGTTTGTGGACTCAGCTCTTCCTAGTCAGTCAACATGCCAGAATCTGTACTAAAATAGATTTTTTTCTTAACTGTTTGAAACAGGAGACCAACAATGGTATTTTGTATCTGTGAGTCAGACAAGAAGCAGTTCAGTCTATGCTCTCTTCTACATGCAAAACAAACTGCATTAAATTGGGAAGAACTGAATTTCACAGTGGGAAGAATGCATTAGATCAAAATTATGCATAATCACAGATGTATGATACTGCGCTTAGGCGTGTAAAGTGTTTCAAGAGAACTAAGTGCTAGACACAGGTATTTCAAGAAATGTTTATTTGCTTTATCATTTACAAACAGGTGAACAGGGAAAAAGAGGCTGGCAATCTCCTTCAAATTAATTTTCAGTTGAGGGGTCTGTTGTATTAAGGTGATAAGCAACTTGTGCTGAATTACTATACAAAAAGTTAACTATCTGAAGAACTCTTAAATCAAAGCTTATCTAGAAAACAAGAAAAAAATGGTATTTATGAAGAGACTAGTGATAAGAAATGTGTAAATGTTCTAAACCAGATAAGTTAACCATCATTAGATGTAAAGGACTGCAGAAGCATTTTAACTGAACTCTAAAGCAATGTTTAAAATGTGGAATGTTCCTTCCAATTGCTTGGCAAAGCTTCTCATTACAGTTACCAAAGTGTTCTTGTTCTAATGATTGCTATTCAACCTGCTCTATAAAGACCATTTCTACCCCCTCCTTAGGAAGATAGACAAGTGCTTATTTTTCTTGTTGGACTGTACAGAAAACTACAGCTGCTAAATTTTAAAATTTATAGGGGCAGCTTAGGATATTCATGGGATTGTAGGAATTAGGACATTCTTGGAAATATTTAGGAATTCATGGGGAATTCCCCTACCTGACTGCTATAATATCTACTCTACATGCTCCCTTTTCTCTTTGTCTTCCCAAGCCCTCTTTATAGTATATATCTTGTTCTGGTTACCTTCTGGTAGCCTTGTTACTTACTCATTGTTATTCAGACACACAATGACAATGATGAAAATATCAAGAGACCTGAGATGATGGAACTTGTAGATTAGATAGAGACTGTAGATCAGTGGTTAGTTACACATTCCTGAATGCTGGTGATGTCCTCAAGTGATGAAATTCCCTTTACCTATACGCTGAACTGCTCCGAAACAGAAAGAGCATTTTCATTGCATTATATATAGTTACTGATTTCTTTTTAAAAACTGCTTGCTGATTTCATACATTTTTCCCCTGAACAACCCTATGTCACCTTCTGCAAAAGTTTTATGTTTTCTCACACAGGCTTAGGCATCTTTCCTTTTATGGATGATCATGGAAAACAGCTAATTTCATCTGCATACTGTGAAATCTACTGAGAGCAATTTAAAGAATACCCTTTAAGGAGGCAATAGGATAAAAAGGCTTTTTAGCCTCTCTGAGTATCTTATTCAGTCTGATTCTTCAAAGCCTGAGTCTAATTTTCAGTCCTGCTGTAAGCCACATGTCATGACCTTGCTAAGTGGGTGGAAATCACGGGGAGACAAATAAGAAAAGGAACAGAAGAAAGAAAGAGAAGGAAACTTCAATTACAGTTGCAAGAACAATGAGTAGTTCAAAGCAAAGTTTCTATTAGTTTGGTGGATGGGTTTAATTTTTTCTTTTTTTAAGGCAGTCCGAATGATATAGTCCATAAGAGCAACCCAAACAATTCAAGTGTTTCTCTTGAGTTATTAAATTACCTGCTTATTCAAATCCTTGTATCTCCTACATCTTTCCCTTTATTTCATCCCTGAATTTTCCAGTATTGTGATTATATCTTGGGATCTTAAATAAATCCCACACTTTTGTACATTCATGTGGATATTGTAAAACAGATAACATCTTGCCATAATAGCCTAATTCAACAAAATACTGGAATCAATAAGACTGCAATCAATGTGATTTTGCTGATTTGAAACAAAGAAAAATATGAACTGTAGGGCTGATCCTAGCACGTATGCACATGGAAACACAAATGTTAACTTAACCAAATAAATTCTCAAAATTATCTCAAAGATGGTATTTTCTAATCATTCTGTCCCTGAAATGAAAGCAGAAAATAATTTTCGAACTGACACTATGGTTAAAAAAAAAGTCAGAATCAATGTACTTGAGATTATGCCCACTAAAAAAGGTACGGTTCTCCTGCATAGAATATTATGCTATTAAAATGAGAGCAAGAACTTCAGCACTGATGTTTTTAACATGCTTTTTATGGAAGATATCACTGCATTAATTTGCACTTTGAGCTATTTGCTCATCTGCAGCCATTGTGTCTGAGACAGTGAGCAGCAATATTGCAGATTTTGCCTTTCTGTGCCCTATTTCTGTTATATTTGGTCTACATCCATTTCACAGCCCTGAATGCAGTCCATGTAAAGTGTTAAAAAGTGGCTTTTTCAAAAGGATGAACTCTGCTTTGAGACAAAGATGGTCAGAGATGAATTCATCAGGATTTAACATCCTGGGGAGTGCAATGAAAAACAAAAGCCAGTGCAGTGAATTCCTCCACAGGCTCTGAACCTCACATCAGAGGTGACAATCTGCCCTGGTTTATCTGATGATCCCAGGACACAAATGACAGGTGGAACTTACTGGAGACTTAATCCTGAAGTTTACTGCAAGGTTAGATGTTCCAGCTTTGGTTCAGCTGATTATGAATACTCCAGCATTAGGTGAGACACCTGAACACTCCAACATTAGGACCTGATATAATTTCTTTCGTGTTACTGTTGTCTATACTTGGATTTATAATATAAAGCTTTTTCTTCCCAGTTTCTTATTCACATTTGTGCCTTTGATTTATTGAAGCCAAAGTCAGAGGAGAAGATTAACATAAAAGAAATCTAAAGATTTTGCATCTTTAGAAATTTGATTTGGACCTGAGAAAAAGTTTGTTTTAACATTGTTGGAACAAAGGTATAAAACCCTTTACATTTTCAGACAATTATCATAGTCCTTTAAAGAAAAAAGTTAAGTAGTGGAGTTTTAAAAAATATTTACATGCAAACCAGATGACGATTTCATTTCATTTTGTTACAGTGTTGTTGGGGTTTTTTTACACTATGATCTATCAACCAAAGAGAAATTTAATGGACAATATTCTATGTTCATAAAAAGATTTTAATGTTTCTCTGAACAATTAAAATAATCTTCAAATTTATGTTGAAAATATATGATATATATTTATGCATATTTTTACTTCTATATGGATAAATACAAGCATATCTATATATATAGCAAAATAGAAATTTTCCCCTCATTTTTTGGCTAAGATTTTTTGTGTTAAAAATATCTTTGTCCAGCCAACTCATTTTTTTACAAAGAGAATTTGCAGACTGATTTAAATGATGTTAAGTGGAGTTAAAGTATGTAAAAAAAGTGGTTTCTGATATCCTGGATGATGGAAAATCTGAAATACTAGAGACGAATAAAACAATAAGAATATATATCTCCAATAATGTAGTTTTCATTGAAAGATTTCAAAGTACATTGAAAATGAAGTTAGTGTCACTGTGCCCAAAATTAAAAATGCAGAAAAGAGACACAATGGGAGGTGACTTGTTTGAAATTGGCCAGCACGCTTACAAGAGTAACAGATGGGAATGCTCTTCATATTCCCTGCCTTCACCTGCAGCTCTCATTAGTACTTATGATGTTTCAGTGTGACAGGGTTAAAGATAGAGAGAGGAAATAATGTCTTTTTTTTTTTTTTTTTTTTTTTATTTTTTTATTCAACTTTGCAAGAGTGCTGTTTAAATGTTGGTTCTGGGTTGCAGCTTTGGTTTTTTTCAACGTCTCATTCTTCAGATGTGAGCCTTGGCCCTTGCTTGAAAGTTATTTCAGAGTCTATGAAAAACTATAAAAATGAATGAAACGCAACAGCTTTGCATTTCATTATTTTTTGCCCTTTACTACACACAAAAAAGTCTCATAAATAAGTTATAGAGTGCAATCCTCATCAGCACAGCCTCCAGCACCTCTCATTTGGAGTCTCACTCACCAAAGGGCACACTACAGTGGTGCCTGGGCTGAGGTCATGGTCCAGGGGGGAAGAGATTTTCTTCACACAGACAGACGATAAAATTGTTCTTTTGCTTCTGATTCAGTGAGAAAAATACATTAATTTATATAGTTATTTTCATACTATGAAAATCTGTAATAAGAAATCTGATCTTGACAGGTGGTAGCTTTTTTCCCCATGGCTGAATAGGGTATCTCTGGAGATAGCAAATGTTGATTTGTACACTTTTTCCGTGTATACATTAGAACGGAATAGAACAGAATAACAGTTGCTTATAGGTTGTAAATCAGTATAACTCCACCAATATACAACAGCTTGCCATAAAGGTATACAAAGCAGAGCTCTTAGAAAGTATCTTTTCCTTCATAAAATTCCATATACATATATCCATATTTATATATAAACTGGTTATTTATTTCCATTTAGTCTAAACAGACATCTTTATTTTTTGAAAGCTTTATGGTGACAATTACATCCAACTGCTACTCAAAATATTTCAGGGGAAATCACTCGTGTGTATTCATGAAGAGGGAAAACTGTATGGTTACATCACTTATTTCTTCAATCATCTTTATCTGTTTCTTTGTAGTTTAGCAAGTACTAACAGACACAGAGATATTGATGCCATGACCTCTGGCTTAATTCCTGAAGTTTTGGCTTCATTTTTCAGAAGTCTATTTGAACCTGGATGCATTTTTAACTTTTATTTGTCTTTTATATTATTAGCAATACATTTTTTCCCTGCAAAATTTATATTGCCACACAAATTTTAGGACAGAATTCAATAGTTCCCATAGGAACTTTCTGTTAAAATATGCATATGATTACAGTGTAATGATCTGACTTTAAAGCTATAGTGGGAAATTTGTTTGAATTCTGGTTTTCCAATACTAAAAAAAAAAATCTAAGTTGATACATGATTCCTCTGGATTGGATTAAGTTTATATATATATATTTATAAGCTGGGAGACAGTGCTTTCTCAATTTTACTGAAGACTTTAAGACCAAAATTACCAATGATTTTTACTTCATCAGATGGAATTCTTTAGTTTTATAATACAACAGAAATAAATCCCATGTTATTTTCATATGCTGCTGTTATCTACTTAATTCTACAATCACAATTTACATTAAGCAGTAATGTGCTGTTGTGCCTTATTCTTAAAACCTGTTCTTTTTGCTGATGGATTTAGGTATAGTGCCTGATTATCCTTCTAAGAAAAAAAGAAAAAAACTTAATAGTTTCAATAATCTTCTCAGTGAGAATATAAAGAAATGTTGATTCATTCTGAAGAAAGAAATGAGTGCTGATGCTCTCCTGAAATTGTAGCCTACGTTCTGCATGCAGCTTTATTTATTTTAAGCATTGAGGCAGAAAAACCAAGATGAATGGTCACTGTTAGTACCTCCTACAGCTCCAAGGAGAAAGCCTCTCTGGAGGTTGATTCAGGTCTGAACTGATCCCTTCAATTACTCACCTTTTTCCCTAGGCCATAAGGAGAATTTTGTTAATGGTTATTTAATAGGTTAAGTTATTGTTAAGTTTCAAAATACGAAGAAGAATTAGCTGGAACCTATGATATTATTCAGGTTTTGTTTTGTTTTGTTTTTTAATTATTTAGTCTCTGGAAGAAGGAATGTGCCTGATAAGCTAGTAGTGATTACAAAAGTATATATGGAACTTCACAGTTCCATCCTTACCTTCATTACTTAGAATCATGACTGGTAAAATTTTCCCACTGACACATGGAGCATCCCCACACAACAAGGCATCCCCTTGTATCATGCAAGTTCTTTTATTGTTGTTGAATGGAGCTTTAGCAACTATGTCTGAAAGTTTATGGGTATTTATGACACTATGCAGCCCACTATGCAGTCTGCTTTCCTGTTTTCTGATTTTCCTAGAGCATCCATCAATTTAGCTGCAGAATTCCAGTGTGGATGCTCAGTTCAGTCTTGCTCTTCACGTTGTGGTGTTGCCAGTTTTGGCCTTCTTACACTCCTGGTCTGCTGATTTGCATATGGTTGAGGGCTTTTTCATGTATTCCTTGTATTTGCTTATATAGTGTTGGGGCTCAAATCTGTTTGGGGGATTTGTACCTGAGTAAAATCAGCTAGCATCCAACTCTGAATCTATTAAAGATGAATGAGTATGCAAGTACGCATGCTCTCCTCAGGCTTTCTGAACCAGCAGAATAATTAACCAAGCACCTCAGGCAGGCTTGCTTTCAGAAGAAGAGAGCTCCAGAAACACAATGCTACAATTTGGTGACATATCAAGGCTGTTTTCCTTAGCTGAAAAATATAGAATACATTGCCTCTCCACTTTGACTGACATTTGGTTTCTATCTAATTGCTTCTTTTTCTCTTAGATCTTAATCATTTGCATCACACTTTAAAGAAAAAAATATCAGACAGTAAGATGATATGAAATATGTTCCTTAGCTGACCTATAGTCATGTATAAAGATGAACATAGAATTTGAGGCCTGTGGGGGTTTCCTTACTCTTAGCGGTGGAAAAGCTGTGACAAGGCAAGGGGTTATGGGCTTTAACTGTTTCATGAATAAACACATACTTCAGTCAGCAAAGAACCTTTTTCAGGCACATAGTGACTACAGGAACACAAAAAACTTACTGAGGAATTGCTCTTTATTGTGCATTCTGGTCTTATATGGGGACAGAGGGAGAAACAGCAATATTGTGAAAAATTATAGAAAAGCATAGAAAAAATTTCCTCACTGATAAATCTGGTGTATCATAATCTTATTTAGTTTATTATTTCATTTGAGTAAAATCCTCTAGATTAAAATCTGAAATTATTATGCAACTGCCTTTAAATTTATGGCTTGATTTAATAATCGAATGTTGTTTCTGACCAGGGTTGGAAGCATTTGAAAAGACAACTACCATACATATTAATACATTTATATAGAGCAAAATATTCCACTGTATATATTTATTATCTGTCCATGACTTGGGGGTGTGAAAAGAATATGATAGAAGTGGGAAAGTACAAAGGAAAAAAATTATCACAGCTGTATGGAATATTTTCTCTAGAGGAACAGTTGATTAGTGTAGGTGTAATCATCCTGGAAAAAACTTCACTTTGGGGATATGATGGGGGAGGGTCTGAAAGATGAGTACGGTGAAAGCACAGTAGGAAATGACTGCTCACTGTCTTTTTCAGTATGACAACTACAGGAGATGAGAAAGAAACTAAAGATACTTCTTTGTTGCAACGTTCAATGGCCTGCAGACACAAGCAAACACTTCCTACTGTAAGAGTGGTCAAACACTGGAACAGACCGCCCGGAGATGGCATCTCCACATTTTCTTTCAGATATTCAAATCTCAACTAGGTCCACTTCTGAGCAACATACATTTGTATTTGATGAGGACCGTGGACACCACAACCTCCAGATGTCCATTACCTTCTCATCCCCTTGTGAGTCTGTGAAAATGCTTGGCACATAATATGTATGAAAACTTTCATTTAATTTCAAACACTACCTGCTTTCTGTGGTTTCCTTCTTCTTGGTATTATGATTTCCTAGAGCACTTTTCATCTTCTCTCTGTCAGTGGTAGACTCTGCATTGTGTTTATGTGTTTACAAGATGAGAAAGATCTGCCTGGGCATGAAAATTCATGACTTAAAAATCAGGATGTTGTCCTGAGCTCAGACCTCATAGCTGTGTCTGTATAAAAGGTAGACTAGGCATGTTGTAAAGCTTGGACAGCCACAGATGCCACTATTTTTTTCCCCTTCACATTGTGAAGGAAACAGGACTTTCATGTTGTGCTTATCCTATCCAGCACCATCCTATCTTTAGAAGCTGTTATCTTAGTCAAGTCAATGAACTCTTTGGAGGAACTCATGGAACAACTTCCCGAAGTTGCCTACATCTACATATTTTAGACACCTTCAGATTGCAGGACACTCATTTAGTTTCTTTATTAATAGAGGTTTATTCATTTATAATGTTAGTGTGTCATAATTAAGTAGAGATGAAAAAAATATATGACCACTGGGAATTTCATGAGGTTTAATAAAGCCAAGTGCAAGGTGCTGCACCTGGGTTAGGGCAATACTCAGTACCAATCCAGACTGGGGGATGAGGAGATCAAGAGCAGCACTAGCAAGAAGTGATTGGGGCTGCAGGTGGATGAGAGGTTAGATATGAGCCAATTATATAACTAGATCAGTTTGAGCTAAAATGGATTTAGTAATTTAAATCTTCTATTAAATATTAACTCATAGATGTCTTTATGATGACTTGGTTAAAAATTACACAGAGAGGGAAATAAATTAATTGTGTTCAGATGCACTTTTGAAATATCTTCAGGCTCATATTTATGAACTTTGCTCATTCTTAGAGGACTATATGTTTTATCTTATTTTTCACAACTGAAATAAATGTTAACAATAGTATGACAGAACGTTCTCAGCTTGATAGACTCAGGAGAATTTAGGACTGTTACGCTCAGAAACTTTCCTTTGTGTACCTGTTCAAACCCTGACATTTCAATACTTAGGACCACTTCCCAAGAAGTATAAAATGTTTGTACCGTTTGGCTTCAAGTTTCATTGGCAGCTGATCTCTGTCTTTCAAATGACTGAGATATATTGTGAGTCAACATTATCTATTTAGGACCAGATCTGCTGCTGAAACAAATTGACAGGGTTCCATTGACCACTATTGAATATACCTGAAATTGTACAGGTAAGGTATAGATAAAGAAGTAATGAAGAGCTATGAAAATGCCATCATTGCATTTGCAGTTGAATATCAAGCTGGTATTTACTGAGATAAATCAGCTTGTAAACAGCCTTCATTGCTAATTGCTCTTGTCTTTGAGGCTATTAGCAACGTAATATTTTATTTAAATGTTTAATAAATTAAAACTTAAATAAATGTTTTAAGGATAAAACAACAAATAGTTTGTGAGCAGCTTAAACCCATTCATTTTGTCTTTATTTAAATTTTAAAAGTGAAGGATTATCACTACATTATAATAATAATAACAACTAAAGCACAGCAATCCATACAAAGCAAGTGACATAGGGGAAGCTGCAAAGTACAGCTTGTATTCTCTGAGAATTCTCTGTGTCATGTACATCAATCAATCTCCACATTTTGGTAGAATATAGACAGTTCTTCCATTCAGAGAAGGTAAACAAGGGTGTTTTGCCTTTCCCCTACGGTGCAATGCCTCTATAGTGGCATAAACATGGTTTTGCTGGTCAGAAAATATAACGTTGTGACATCCCCCTGTACCACTCGTCACACCAGGCATGAATGGGCTTACTCCAGTCTATAGGTGGTTGCTTGAAATTTCAAAATTTTTGCATAAAACCATGCTGTTGCCAAAAGCAGGCTGCGATCATTCTTGTGCTGACACTGAACATGTCCAGGCACAGAGCACAACATAAGAAATTTGGGTTAAGACATACCCATACTGCATGTACAAATGGATTTCCTAAGTTTATCTTCCAGCAGGTGTAGCATCAGTCAAGTAATTCACAGGAAGAACTGTTATTCATAGAATCACTGAGAAATATAATTTTTAAAAGGATATTAAATAACATTATTTGCGAATAGTTTCCCTAAAGTAAGTGAAGGAGAATGTAGGTCATTCTGGATTAAGAAATCACTCTTTTGAAGTTCTAATTCTCTCTCTAGCACCACTCACAACATAAATTTAGTTTGGACTTTATGAACAGTATGATATGTTTTTAAATGACAAATGAGTAATGAGAAATGGTCCTGATCACCAAGAAAATAATTTCACTAAAATGTAACATTACTCTGAGAGATTATTTCAGCTTTGTATGATACAACACTTTGTTTCAGTGTGCTTTTGTAAGTCACCTTTTGCACAAAGACTCAGCCTAACAAGTGATAACAAGACCATCATACATTCATGTGAGTAACATAATAAAGGGTATTCATTAATTTTAACACTCAGTAGCATGGTGGAATTTCTGTTGAGAGTATATAAGAAGATACCTTCTTTTTTTTTTTTTTTTTTCTGTTCTAAATGACAAATAGCTTTTGGCCAGGGATCTGAAATAAGTGGCAGCAAACTCAGCTGATTTGGTTCTGCTAAGCACTTGCTCTAGGGAAGATATAATAGATAACAGAAGATGCAAGAGAAGGGTTATGAGGTTTAGACTTCTCTGTTTGAGTATTGCTCTGAAACATGGGAAAATGCCAAAGCAGAGATATTGACTGCCTGGCATGACAACAAACAGAACCTTGAGTGTGTCTTGTATGTCCTGCTTTTCATTGCTAGAAGCTTAGAAGGTCATGTTTCATTCCAGGGAAGAATGAAACTGTTTGAAAACACAGGGGTTTATTTGCTGTAAAGGATAATTGGTTCATATCAAGTTGGGATATACAACATCCATCTAGGTGGTACCTTTGCAGATAACAATGAAGATTATTGTCTGAGTGAGAGAGGGTGTGTGTATGCATTTAGAACAGCCAAAGTATTTAAGTGTTTCTTCATTGCTAATTTCAGTAAGAGTTGAGGCTTCTTTGAGATAGAGATTCCAGTTAATTTTAGAACTCAGTTGATTCAAGTACCTTCTAACTTCAAGTATAGTAATCACTACAGCATAGAGATCCTATCAATCATAGCAAGGTTTGCATGCTTATTTAACTAGCTTGTAATTAAAGGCAGCTAAAAATATCATGCATGAATGGCAAGTTTCTACTTTTTTATTTAGCTCATCTCCTTCAGAGAGAAGACACAAGTCCCATCAATCACACAGTTGGTAACTGAAGTCATTATCACTAAAATTAAGGCAATTATATACAAATGAATATTAATGAATCTTCCAGTCAAAAATCCAGGTCAGTTTCCAAGAATTTTAACAAAATATAAAGAACTCCTCTTTTCCGCTTAATCTTTTGTCAAATAATCACTATCAAAAAGGACACACCTTTTGTATTTAGCCAACATCATGGATTGAGATTTTAATGAAATTAATAACAGTATTTTTCCAGCATGGTGTAAAGTGATGTGTTAATTAACATTGTTCTCACAAAAAGTGACACAATGTTACATTAGCTTAACTTTGAAGTTGTCATTTCCAGTTGCCATTAGCTCTATTATAAAGAGAAAATGGATTGTCAGTGCACTGTGCTCAGCCAGACAAGTAAAACAAGGCTACATTATTTTAGCATCTAATAAAAAATCATAGGATTTGAACTCTCATAGATCAATCTCTGTGTCCCCCACAAGGAAAGACCGTCAGACAATTTGTCCCCTCCTCTCTAAGGCAAGTCACGTTTACTTACAGCTGAGCTAAAGGTAAGGAAAAAGGGAATAAGTCAGAGTAGGTGTCTTTGAACTGTGCTTCACCCCATGTCTGGAAATTAACTCAATAGCTTTAATATAGGTTGTTAACTGCACTTGGACACACAGCACAACAGTAGAGACAACTGCATCTCTGAATTATTTAAGGAGATAGAAAGTAAGGCATTTTAGGCAGCTATAAGAGAAAGCAAAATTTCCTTACTATAGATATCAGCTTTTTATTTTAAAAAGATAATTTAATTTTTGTGTATTTATCTGTTTACAGAAACTTAAAGTCTTGCTGGTAATAGAACTGCAAAGGGGTTTTTCCCTTATGAGAACAATCAAAATCAGGAGCGAATCACCTGTCTTTCAAATGCAACCATATATCAGACAAATGCTCAATAAAGAGAGGGGAAAAAAGATATTTTTAGAATACCTTTTATAAAAAATACTATTCTTTTGCATAACTCCATGGGCAATTGAAGTCACTGCTATGTTGACGTACATTGAATAAGTAAGATCAGCTTCAAAGTCCTTATAAATATAGGGGAAAATTAAGTAGCAGAATGTAATCACTCAGGCTTGCGTCTTGTTAAATACAGACATGAATAAAATAATTTTTTAGCTTATAAATCAACAATCCTTTGCTATTCTGAAAATACATTATACTCAGCAAGAAACAAGAGAACATTGGAAGTAAACAATAATTCTGTACCTACAGAGAACTCAGGTTTCACATTTAATCTTTAAATTAGATAAAGTATCAAGAAATTCAGTCTACCTTCATTTTGAAGTATACAAAATAGAGACGAATTTGAGAGTTAACGTTTGGTTTTCTGTTTTTTTCCCCTATGCTGCTTAAAGTAGAAGAATTATCTGTCTTGAGACTAACATTACCTTGTCTAAAATGGCTATTCATTAAATAAAATCCACAGACTGGAAAAAAAAGTATTGACTGTAAGATTCTAAAGCCCCAAGAACAATTGCAGATGACCCATGTGTGTTTACACCCTGAGAAAACATTAGATGGGCATATACTTTGTTTCATTTAACCTACTAACAAATTAAATCACAGATAGATATTTTGTTTCATCATAATTGATTGTCTTATTCAAGGAACAAAGTACTTTTCAGAAATAACAACTCTTCATGGTCACAAATATTCCCAGCTCATATTTTTTTCTCCTTAATGGAAACAAAATTTGGTCTTTAAAGAAAAGAAGTTCTTATAAATATTGCATATGACTCAGTCCTGCTGAGGAACACTTTCAAGCAAATAAGATGGAAACAGATAAAAAAAGTTAGAGGTATTGGTAAGCAGCGGTGGGAAGAAACAATAATTTCAGAGTAAGTCTGAAGTTCTAGTTTCACAAGTATTTGTTTTGGTATCAGTGTTTGCTTGTTCATCCCCTAAGCCTCACTGCTTATCACTGTCTCATCTCACTCCCTCACTCAGAGATGCAAATTCAGGTTAAAAAACCCCACAGCTTTATGTTGTTGTGTTTTGGGGGCTTTTTGTCCTGAGAGAAATAATTGTAAACGTATGGCTTGTTTAAACTTGCCCTGGGATTTCTGTATTGCTTTATATTGTAGCAAGCAGGATGCTAAATGTTACTGCTCCAATTCAGTAGTTTAGTGGTCACTCAGAATAAGGTAAATTAGAGATGGTCATCAAAATTTTGCAGTCCCCATGTCAGTTTTCTCAGAGCCAACATCTATTTCTAATCTTCATTCAGACTGGAAAATACCTGAAAATTCCACCAAATTCACATTAACTCAACAGAATTTTTGTTATAATTTATAGTACTGTTATTATCAGATACTTCTTTTTGTCTAAATACATGTTTAATTTTAGCCATTAAAACTTCCCAACCTATTATACGCCCAAGTAAAACACAAAAATTACATAAAAGAGCCCTCATAATATGAGCAGAAAAAAGGTAGGCAGTTCCAGAGTACTTTGGGTCTGTGACTGCATTGACTTTTGAGACGTATGGTCACATCTAGTGAAATAGTTGGCTTGTGGCTTGCACGGCAACAAAACAAGGCTTTACTTGTCAAGGAGCTTTGCATTTGCTGCAGGCAAAGGTCAGGGACATAAAGGATTTCTGGTTATGACACGTGGTCACTTGTAACTTTTTGATAGTTTCCTTGTGTTTTGTCTCTGTGTCTCCTGGTGACGAGCTTGCATTTCCTTAACAACAGTATTGGAAATGACTGCTGGGAGTGACATCCTGAACTACTGAATTCAGGCTCTGCTAAGGTCAATGGCTACATGGTATTATCCTTTCAAAAGTGTTTTGCTAGATCTTAAACTTTTTTTTTGTCTGCTACGCTTTCAAAATTTTTTTTCTGATTCAGAGCCTGCATTTGTTCATATCTAATCTGGATCCATTTTATATAAATATTTTCTTTCTTTCTCCATTTCTTGAAACAAAGTTGTTTCTTCCTTTCCCCATTTCTTGAAATAAAGTATGTAATTTTTAGACTCCTTTGAGTGGAGCAAAATAAGTTATTTTATTTTTCTTTAGAAACAAACCCCTATTCTCTCTTTAAAGTCCTCTTGGACCAGTGGTGCAAAGTTCCAGTACTGTTTCAACTTTCCTGTTTCAACTGGTGATCCATTAGAGGTGTGGTCTCAGCAGTGCCTCATGCAATCACATTGCTGTTGGAAAACATTCCTCAGGTGTAGCCTAAGAGATGATTTGATCTTTCCAAGGATGCATTTTGTTAAAGGCCCATAATCACTCTATCCACCCAATAACCTTTCTTCTCTCACAGTAGGAATAGGTGAGCTTCGAAATTGTAGCACGGATTATTTTTCCCTTATGTACCCCAAAGACACTGGACTTGAATTTTACTCCTCCTCTGATCCTATTACTGCACTTGTCATAGTTTTTTGCTCCTTTTAAATGGCATTTTGAGTACATAGTGTCTCACATCTACATGTTCTTGACTATAATATCTTACTAATATCTATAGCTATTACTAAAATGCTTCTCCTTTTGTGCCAAATTCACCAATAAAAATAATTATAATAAAAATGTTGCCTGACAATTTTTATCATTATGACTAGAATATTTATTAACAATTTGGGTACTATAATATAAGAAAAAAAAAAACTATTAGAGAAAATCCAGAGGAAGGCTACAAGGATGCTGAAGGGCCTTGAGGTGAAGCCACAGGAGGAGTGGCTGAGGTCACTTGGTCTGTTCAGCCTGGAGAAAAGGAGATTCAAAGGAGACCTCATTGCAGTTACAACTTCCTGTGAGGGAAAGGACAGACACTGATCTCCTCTCTGTGGTGGCCAGTGACAGAATTGAGGGAAAAGCCTGAAGTTGTGTCATGGGAGGTTTAGGATATTAGTAAAAGGTTCTTCCCCAGAGGGCTTTTGGGCACTGGAACAGGTTCCCCAGGGAAGAGGCCACACTACCAAGCCTGGCAGAGTTCCAGAAGCGTTTGGACAATGCTCCCAGGTACAGGGTGTAAATTTTGGGTATGGTGCTGTGCAGGGCCAGGAATTGGACTTTGATGATCTTGTGGGTTGTTTCCAATCGAGAATATTCTTTGATAATCTAATAATTGTCTTGAATTTTAGACCCCAACCTAAAGGTGGAATAACAGTGGAATGTTTTTCACTGCCTTAAGCAAGATATCCACTCTTCTTCTGCTGCAAGTTACTCTTGATACTAGTACTTTGCTTTTCCCTTTCTTTTCAACCTCACATTTCCTTCCTCTAACCGGTTCTTGTTCCTTCAGTAATGATGAAGAGATGCTATAACAACACATAATAGTTGCAAGAGACAGCTCTTGGGAGCCTAGGATAGCCGTGATCCACAATATTACTTCCCAGCTATCAAAAAAAGGAAGCTATGAGGTACCCAAGTGAATTTTTTCTCACTTTCATTTAGTTTCAGTGTTCTCTCTTTCAGTAGTAGGCACAGAGCTCCCTCTACACGTTCTGTTGATGAGATAAAGCACTTTTGGATCCTGCTAGATGCAGCTAGATGAACAGTACTAGACAAACATGAATCATTATCATTAACTGCTACAGCTCTCAGCTACACCTAAGAACCAAGAAACTAAACCAAGCTGTTAGGGACCATCTTAGTATTGATAAAAGAAAATAGTTGACATTTGCTGCTGGCAGTTTTACCAAGAGATATGTGTCTGCTAGTTCTGAGAAAGATATCATCAGCTGTGTGAAGTCTGAGAGATCTCAGAGGAAGCAGAAAGAAGAAAGGCCTGAAAGGTCTGAGGTATATTTCCTTTGTGCTTAGAAAGAGAGAGAGCATCTGAAAAACTGAAACAAGTAATGGGACTTACTGGCAGACACTGGTAAAGGATTTGATGGGAAATTTGATCTTCTCTGTTATGAGTCACGACCCTGACTGCTACAGCTTCTGCCTGAGTAGCAGCATAGTTGTAAATAGAAGTGCTTCAGATGCAATGCCAGCATTGAGTGCAGCACTGAAAGGGGTAGATCTAATTTGTCCATACTGCATGTCTTTTGAAAACACAGGACCTGAACCAAAGGTAAAGTTGGCTCTCATTCTTTAAAATATGCATCACCTACAGGGATATACATAACCAAAATTGTTGATATGTGTCATTTGCATAGGAGAAAGTTAGGTAAGGATTTGAGGACAGAATAAAATATTAAATATTTCCTCTATACTAGTGTGAAAAAGATACCAGCTCATGATCTCTATTTTCCTGATGTTACATTGTTACCCATATCTGCTCAGTCTAATTGTCTTATGTAAAGATAAATAGATCAAATGGACTAGATTGCTGCCTGAGGAATCAGTATTGAAATCAGCTACTTATCCCAATAAAATTTTGTGCCATCAACAAACAGGCTGAAGGTACACTCTGCCCTGTCATCACCACTGGTGAAGCCATGCTGACTACTCCTGACAAATTTCCTGGAAATTTGGCATGATTCAGGATAACCTGCTCCAACACCTTCCCAGGGATTGAGGGGAGGCTAACCAGCCTCTATTTCTCCAGGAGCTCCTTTTAGCACTTCCTGAAAACAGGAGTGATATTTACTTTTCTCCAGGCTTTGGGCACTTTTCCCTGTCACTGCGGCTGATTGAAGACTATTATGAGTGGCCTTGCAATGACATCTGCCAGCTCCTCAGCTCCAGTGGGTACATCCCATCAGGGCCCATGGGCCTTTGAATGTT
This sequence comes from Cettia cetti, assembly GCA_013401135.1. NCBI lineage: Eukaryota > Metazoa > Chordata > Aves > Passeriformes > Sylviidae > Cettia > Cettia cetti. The sequence continues at coordinate 7,295 of VZUI01037723.1, read as the reverse complement.
CCATTTGCTGAAGTTTTTCCTGATTCTCACACCAGTGGTGCATCTCCCTTTCTATAGCTGCTCCTCTTGGTCTTTGGGACTTGGGATTCCTGAAGGCCCATCTTGCAAATAAAGACTGAGGCAAAGATGGTGTTCAGTACCTCAGCATTTCCCATGTCCTCTGTCATCAGCTCTCCTGCCTCACTGAAAAATGGGCCTCCATTTACCCAAGTCATTTTCCCATAAGCTTCTTTTTGTCTTCCTATGTACTTACAGAACTCCTCCTAGTTGTCTTTGGCATCCCTGGTCAGATTCAATTCTGTTTTCACTATTCTATTAGCTGCCCTAACTCAGTCTGTGAATGCTCTGACAGTGTTTCTCTATTTCTCCCAGGTTACCCATTCTTGCTTCCACTGACTGTATTTTTCCTTATTGTCTTTGACATCTCAAATCATTAAAGACAAATATAATGGCTTTCAGAATTACAAAAAAAAATAAAATAAAATTATAGCATGTTTGAAATACTAAAAGAATACATAACTCACACCTTTTCAGTAAAAATCCAAAGTTAGAGAAAACAGGAAGAACTAGGATACCTCAATATTGACTCCTTAGACAGTTCTAAAATGCATTTTTTTCTGTGAAAAAACTGCACATGTAACAGTGCCCAGAACAGGGACAGATGGGAGTAACTATTGGTTTGAAGAAGTACATTGCACTAAAACAGTATCTTGTTGCAACACCTTTCCAGTGATCTGGGAGTTTGTTCAAGAACAAAATGGATATTTATGTTCTTTGTGCTTTAAAAATCATATTTTGAAAGACTCTTAATGAAAGACAGTCTGTGACCTTTTAGCTGTTTCAATACTATTGTGGGAACGAGTTTTTGTTTCATTGTAATAATTATGTTAGCAACTTCTACTTTTTCATTTTTTTAATTGGCAGTAAGTATGATTAGGAATACAATAGCACCACCTGAGGCACAGTAGCTGCCTAGATGACTTGTCAGTTCATAAATACAGGGTCAAATTCACCCTTGCTGTGAGTGAGCATACTTTAATTATCTGTTATTTATTGTAAGTTAAGTTCTGACAATATGCTCTATACTAATAAAAATGGGGGGAAAATCAGTAACACAGAGCATTCATATGCCAAGAAGCTATTTTTGCAATTCTAATTGATGTTCTGTTTAAAGCATTGCAGTCAATTAATTTTATTCTTCCAAAATTGCAGGTGAAGAAGGCTAAAAGTTTGTTCTTACATTCATATATAGATATCTCAGAAGAAAAAATAACCTGAATTTCAAAGGCATTGAAGATCCACAGAGATTTTCTGAAAACAGGGAAGGTTCTTAGCACCAGTGTAATGCCAAAATGGGTAGTAAACAAGACTCATCACCCAAGTAGGTTTTGTGGTGAGAGTGTTCTGAGCACGAGTATGGCACCAAAGCATTCAATCAGGGTACAAGTGCAATTTAGCAAAGTGGGTCAGATTCATTACACTGCTAACGCCAGAGTCTACAGCCTGGAACACCATGCTCTCGCTTCAGCTGGATAAACTTTGTGCAAGAGCTGACTGAGTACATGATGTAAAAATACACAGAGTTGATGAGGTCAAATGGGGCCTGTTTTGGCTGCTGGACTTTCTGTCTTAAATGAGCATCCTGTTGTTGTTTTGCAGGCTACCTCTGGGTATAGGTTTTGGTCATTAATAGGGACACACAGCATGGTGTGCCAAAACCTGAGGGCTTATGTGACCCAAGAAAGATTTTGACCATTCTGTTACCAAGAAAAATAAAAAAAAAGTGCATGCAAAAACCAATACAGAATGCCTCTTAAATATACAGAACAATTCCCATTTTACTGATAATAAAATGAAGCTTGTGGCAGTTAAGGACATTGTGAAAATCATTGATGGAATAAGTTGCAGTCCTAGAAATGAACACTGCAGATAAACATTTGCATTAGACTTTAAATTGGTGTGCAATTTGTTGTGAGTAATGCTGCCGGTAAACAGGCATTAAGCAATGATTAATCTGCACATTTTTTCAGATTTCAGACATTAGCAAAGGAGTATCAGTTTGGTTTCTGTAGGGAGTTTTAACTATACTTTGGTTTACTATTGTCCTTTGGATTTCTCCATATAATCCATCCACCAAATTTTATTGTTAAACTGAACCATATTCTTACAGAAACAGATCCTACCAATTGACTAAATAAGAGTGGAATAATTAGTTTTCTAAAAACAGATTCACTATAATTTTGCTTCCTATGAGCAGTATAGAACCATGATAGCTGAAACATTATTCGAGGCACCACAGGCAGTCGTCATTAAAATATTACTCTAATGATACATTTTTAATTTAATCTTCTACAGATTCTTTGATTTTTATTCTTCATATATGTAAAAAGAAAAAGAAAAATTAGGACAAAACCACTTATTATTTCGTCGTGTCTGCATTATATGCTGCTAAATTATATGGTACAACTTGCAGTTGGGCAATGGCTAGAAGATCTACACAGTAAAAATCCTTCTCTTTGTCTGCTCATTCTGTTACAAGGGAAAAAACACTCCCTAATATTCTTTGTCCTAATAAATTTTTAAAGCATTATAAACACTAATCACAGAAAAAGACACCTCCCACTACTCCACTGAGAATTTGCAAAAGACCACTTCTGATCAAGTTGTCTATGATTAAAGTTCACAGTTTTCTTTCTTTCTGTCTTTCTTTTTTCTTTATCTTTCTCACTTTCTCTCTCTCTCTCCTCCTAGATAGATAGATAGATAGATAGATAGATAGATAGATTGATTGATTGATTGATTGATTGATTGATTGATTGATTATACTTGTAGATATGTAAAAGAAAAACTGGGTTAAATGGAAATACTACACTGAGTACTTGCAAATGTCATGTCTATGACAATATTTATTCCATATTATCTTCTGTGTCCTTTATTCTCATTTCTGTAAAATCACAGTAGCAGAATACCTAGATGTGCTACTGATATTTGTGATAGTAATATCTTAAGTGCTCAGCAGAGCACAGAACAGCACTGAAGTCTGTATAAATCTGTGTTTCACCTGCATCTTGCACAATGTGTACTGTTCTGCTACACCTATCTGAAATAAAATACAATAGAAGAGAAGTGAAAGATGATCAGAAATATGTAATAGCTTTCATAAAAGTAGACAGTTAATAGACTAGAACTCCATTTGCTAGCAATATGAGGAAGACATTAATCACAATGACATGCTGAATAGCAATAAGAACAATTATTCACTCTGACACAATACAAGAACTAAGGACAACCCAATGTATTATTAGGCAGAGAGTTTAGAGCAAACAAAAGTAAGCGCTTTTCACACCGTGGATCATTCAACTGTAGAATCCATTGCCATAGATTGCTTTAGGAACAAAAGCATAAATGAGTTTTAAAAGGTCAGACAGTTTCATTGGGAATAGATCTGGTGGTGGTGGTAAAACATGGTTCAGATGCAATCACAAATGTCTGCACAGCAGAAGCTAGTAGGCACTATGTGAAAAGGATTTATCTTACATATGTGTGGTTCTTTTTTACTGTTCAATCAGCCTTTGTATCGACCCATTCACAAAGATAGAAAACTGTGCTAGATGGATATTTGTTCTAACACAGAAAGGTTTCTTTTATATCTTCTGTTATTTTACCACTCAAATAGTTATTATCCTTCTGAACTATCTTGTTTCATTAGGGAAATGCACAACTTGTTGAATGACAGCTACCTACACTGAAGTTTGTTAAATTGGAGATGACATGTCTGATAACATGAAATGTTTGGAAGAAGCACTGCAATTGAGGGGCACCTTCCATCAGCTGAAATCTCCCCTACTGCCAAATCTTTAGACTAGCACAGAATATCAAGTAGGAAGCCGAAGAGAAAAAGAGATTAGAGATAAATAGGTGAGATTAGTTTAGATAAGGATTGGTTGGAAGTTAGTGTTAGCCCTAAGATATTAGAGGTGAGACAGGCAGGGACTGAATTAAAGACAGAAGAGGAAGACAGATAGAGATTGGGTGGGAATCTGATCTGAGTTCAGTTAAGCTGAGGAGTTCATGTACAATATACAAGATTAAAGCAGTGCATGGAAAAGCCACAGGCTGTTCAGATAAAAAGGCACAGTATTTGTTCTCAAGCTATGGTAATTTGGTCATTGAAAGAATGGTGATAAAGTGTCATGTTTGAGGAGCCTTGCTTGAGGATTTTTTCAATAGTACCTCATTGTCAAGGTAATACAACAATTATCTGAATATTTTTGAACAGGTTCTCTCCAGGATATGTTTCTGTTGTGACTCATGACAACACATTAGCTACCAGTTGCCTTCAGAAGTAAAACTGCATTGAATACAATCACAGACTCCAGGGTGCTGAGGAACTTGCTCAGGAGGTGCATCTGTTCATAACAGAATCCTTATTATTTCTAGGCATTTTTCTGATCTTGAGGGTTTCTATCTAATATGGCTTCTCTTAGTCCCCAAAACAGAGGTCCCTGACCCATCATGAAATCTGGATATGCTTTGAAATGTCTGAAAAAGTGCTAAGTATCCCATGCTAAAATGTGTGTGCTGCATTGACCTTGGCTGAGGTCCTGAGAAGATGGGGGACAAGGAGAAAATAAAAAAGACAAACCCCTTGTAGGTCAAGATAGAAGCATTTTAATAAAACAGAAACAAAGACCACATGAGGAAGCAAAGGAAAACAAAAGATTGTTCTTGACTTTCCATCACTAGGCAATGTCCAGCCATTTCTTGGGAAGTAGTGTGTCAATATAAAGGCTGCTTGCTCTGTAAGTCTCCATTTAGATGGGGAGGGGTGGGGTCTTCTGTTAATATGAATAAAACAAAATTAAATTTTTGAAATAATATTTAATTCATCTTAATCTCAGCCATTTCCAATATCTATTTTTTGTGTGTTTTGTAATGTATATAATATATTAGTAAAGTCATGCATGTGTATTAATAATAAATCCTAGAACCACAGAAAGGTTTGGGTTTGAAGACACCTAAGAGAAGGTTCAATATATATAAAAATTGAGGGTGCATGCTCCAAGTTTTTTTAATGATAGTGATGCACAATAAAAAATTTTATTTGACTGTTCTATAATACCTGAGTTAACTTCAAATGGATGAGACAAATGATGGTGACTTACAGGAGTACCATATCCAGTGGCACAAGCAGCAGGGTGCCTAAAATGGTGTTTAGGGAATTGTGCAGGCTTCTGGTGACATTTGAGATAACCAAGGGGCCTTAAAGCACCTGTATCACAATAGAAAAGTTATGATATTTAATGTTAACTTCTAAAGTGCAACTCACTCGAATTTAGAGGGATTTATCATCTGACAACTAAACTGTAACCACAATTTATTTGACTTGTTTGAGGAATCATTCAGATGCACTTTGGCAAAGTAACATAGGAAAGATCTCGGCACTGTATGTTTGATGGATGAGGATACAAAATAAATAAGAATCTGTGGTGATGCATTATGTGGTTAGAGAGATAACCACATGTGCACCACAGAAGGAAGACTTCCCAGTAGAAGCACCTGGTGAGAAAGAGCCAAAGAAATCCTGTAGTTGTGGGTTAGGTTGATGTCTGAGAGGAAATTAGGAAATAGCCTTCAATTTCAAATAATTATTCATGTGTTTTGTAAAAGACTGGATGACAACAACCTTCCCTTTCCTAACCAATGAATATTCCATGCCAGTCAAGGTGGGGTGGGGGTGGAAGATTACTTAGTTTGTATGAATACTCTGTGTATATACCTGGCTATTTTCAACTGTTCCCTGAACTGTGTCCATTTCACTTTACTTCAGTCCACCTACTGAAAAAGGAAGCTAGTTCAGCACACTAAAAGGAGGATTATGACACAAAAATCAAATTAAATGAAACTGAGTCATGAAAGAATTACCAGATGTCACCCTGCACCTAGACACTGCAGGGTGCCCCTTAACTATTTTTTAAATGTACTGTGCTGTGTCAGTGTGTTGCACAACATATGGTAAGCATTACTTTTAAAAAAACTTGTTCACATCTTTTGTTTTGCATCACAACTTTAATGTTATTTTAATGCATTTCTCTGGTGGATGAATAAACCTATTTTTTTTCTAAAGGGTTCATTATGTTTAGACACTACAGTTTATTCTATTTTTTGTAAAGTGAATTTAGGTCTTGATTCAAGTACCGGTGAAATCAATACATTCCCACAATATTTTACGGAATGTAAGAGATAATGTCCTAGAAAATTAACTCTATGTTTTTCACTGAAACTGGTTTACCCTAGGCTATGCTATACAAAAATTTCCCAAGCTGTATCTCAAAGACTAAGGGATTGAATCATATTTTAATTTCATATCTACTCAGACTTCCTGGAAAATTGAATTATTATCATATTAAAGTTCCTTTAAAGTTTGAGTTGAGTTAGGTTTTGCATCCAGAGTGACCATTTGCTTCCAAAGAGTATCTTTAGAAAATTGGTAATGAAAAATGGCATTTGCTTACTCAATAGATCATGGTACAGAACTCATTACATTATTTATTTACTGAAATAATGAGACCATCTGGTCCAGATCTCTACCCAAGTGAGATTATTTCCATCCAACTATTTTTTCCAATATAGGCCTAAAATGCCCCAAGAGACAAATCTTCCTTTAGAAAGTGTTCTATAGCGTCACACATTGATAGGAAAAAACATTTTCAGGTGTTCAACCACAGCTTTGCTATTTTCATTTTCATGCTACTAGTTAAATCTGTGTTTACTTAAAGCACATTCATCAGGTTTTTACAATTGACCCATTTCTAGTATTTTTTATTTCTCCGTTCTCTGTTGTTGCCCAGCAGCGAACCAGTCATTCTTTTTTCTCCCCTTTTACCTGTGTCTGTCACTACTAATTTGTTCAGAACCAAATCTGTATTTTGCAATGTAGTGTCTTTCTGAGCAAAATGTAAAAGTTTGCTTATTTATTTTTACTAATGTATTGCACTGTGTTTTTATACATACATGTCCAAAATGGAATAAAGTGGGGAAAAAAAGGATTTTTTTGTAATAGTGGTTCCTGAAACGACTTTGAGGATAAAGAAGTCAGATTTAATTTTCCTAAGTTGAAATCCTATGACAAGAAGATTGTCCTGGTTTAGAGACAGGTATCTGCCAGGGAAAACTGGAGTTTTCCCTGGAATGGAGAATGTAACCCTCCTTCCCTCCGAATTACTATAATTTTGCAATTAAGGGCTTTCAGGCAAAGATTTGGGAATAGGAATAACAGTTCTTTACTAGGAATA
>VZUI01037718.1:0-66119 GCA_013401135.1 Cettia cetti | reverse complement strand
TAAAATAAAATAAAATAAAATAAAATAAAATAAAATAAAATAAAATAAAATAAAATAAAATAAAATAAAATAAAATATAAAATGAGATCATCAGCTCTGCTGGGAATTTCATGCACAGGTGAGGAAGGTGGGGTGGATCACACAGACACCCCACTCCTCCAAGACCATGCCCAGGTTACAGCTACTCTGCACAAGCACAGCTGGGCAGGGCCCTACAGCAGCTGCTCTCTGCATAGGCACAGCTTAGCAAAGGTGGAGGAAGCAGGGCTCAGTGTGGGCTCATCCCACTCACCCAGGTCTCTGTGGGTCTTGGTCATGATTGGAACTGAGATCCTCTAAAATTTGTTACCATCCCTTTCCTGACACCTGTGAAGATCAGAGTGAGGGCAATTGTTTTCTTCTTGTTGCTCTGACTTGAGCAGCACACACATTTGACAGCTCAAAGCCAGCTAGGGTAAATATGTTTTAAAAGTGTTGCTAGTCTGAATAGGTCAGAGCTAGAGCAGACAAACATAAATACTTCCCACTAGTCAGTACTATCTCAAAAATGTGGCACCTTAAAGGTCCTTTTTATTTTGGCTAGCTGCTTTCCCAGTACAAGCCTATGATTAATTTCTATGCACTGCTAATTATTTTTTTCAATTTAGAAACTTACAGGAATTGTTGTGATAGCATTTAAATGGCAAGAGGGGGCTGAACTGTCCCAGCATTGGTCCAAGAGCCCCCACTCATCCTGCTGACATTTCAGGGGCTAGAACTTTTATTATCCATGCTGCTCAGCTGTTTCCAGCAAGATCTCTTCTGTAACTTTTTCCTGGGGATATAATTTCCTCTCTGACACTATCTTGCACTTCCTATAACTCCAGCAACTTGGTAGATGTAATTTGGATGCAGCAAAGTTGTGGTGCACTGCTAAATGAATTGGCATGTTCCAATTTCTCCTGACTGAGAAAATCTTGGTTGCTCTGAGAAAGCTGCTGAGCAGATTGTGCAGGGTATAACCAGGATGGTGTTTTGAAATTATAAATAGTGATCAGATGGGTATATTCAGTTATTAACATAATTTTTCTACTTTTTTTTTCTAAAAAAAAATCTTACAAATGCAGCTTCCTGCTTTGTTTGACCATGTATAGGCATACCTACTTCTCCCTTCATGTTTTTTCCTTGTGGTATTTGTAGCTGCTAAAGCATATGAAGTTAAAAACCTGTCCCCTGCTTTGTCTGGTATCAATGGCTGCATTCTTCTGTGGACAAACTCCTACCTCTAGAGAAGTGCAAAAATCACCTCACTGAGACACCATCACCCAGCAAGGTAAAACACTGAGGTGTGGAAAAAGGCTTTGGAAACTCCCCAAAGGAGCAGGGGATCCAGTCAGGGGCCCCTCACATTAATATTTGCTGTTCCTCTATATTACATCTCTAATAGATGATCACTTGCAAGTGCTGGTTCTCCAGTTCCGTATGTTACACGCACGAAGGAGAAGATGTAAACAACATCTGCAAAGCAAGAGAGCTTTCCACTCTGTGAAGAAGCCCAAAATATTGTGCTAACCATGAAGGATGAATGATGGATTGCAGTTGCCCCTTCTGATCCCTTTTGGGAATTATGCCTTTTCTGTGCTAAGAACTCTGCCAAAATGTTGCAAAAAAAAAGAAATCTGCTTTGCAGTCACCCATGTTGCCTGCTCTAAAAGTGTTGGCACAGTAATTCCTGGTAATTCTGTTCTGCAGTGGGTCAACTACACGCTGGGCACTGAACCTGCTGGAGGGAAGGGGACTGTAGCAAAAACCCTGCAGGAAAAACTCTGTGAGGAGATCCCTCTGCTGACCATAAGGATTTCTGAGCTGAGTGACCTGGGTTTTCCAAACCTCTTCAATTTGAAGCTTGGATCCATCCACTGAGCCATGGGATTAATCCAGAGGCTGAATCCTTGAATGCATTCCTGCTGTAAATGGGGCTGGAGCCTCCCAGGACTCTGAGCAATTTAAACTCTTCTGATTTCACTTCAAATTCAATGATGGATTTTTGTATGCAATAAGGTGTTGGCTGTAATATATGAGAGCTGAATACTTGAAGGGAGCAAAAAAAGAACAAGCATTTGGAAAAGGTGTTTAATAATATTTTAGTCAGGATTTGTTTTTAAAAAAGGGCATATTTTACATGAAGTAAGCTGTGTTAAAGCCCAGTATCCAGGGCACTGTTTAAAGAAGAAAAGGTCAGGGTCTTTAACACTTCTAGTGCTGAACCAGCTGTGAAATGAGTGAGTTCCCACTGTCCTGCAGTGACACTGTCACATCTGTGCTGCTTCTTGCACGTGTGTCTCTGGAGGGAGTTTCAATGTAGTAGATGTTATCATCTACAGATGATACAGCCAACCAATGTTAGGGACAGCTCTGAGCCTGTAGTTTCCAATTACCTTCTTCTGAATAACTGGAAATCTATGGAAACCAGACTAAGATTTCTGACAATGAGTCTGTAAATGCTCCCATTGTCATTGTTTTTAGATCAAAGACAAGTCTAAGAGTTTTGATAATGAAAGAGATGTATCTCTCCATCTAAAATTCCCCTGTGTTGTTTTGAAATCCCACTTGTGTCCTGCATGCTCCTCCAAAATGCTTTTACTCTCTTTGTTCACTGTAAACCTTTTGTAAAAGAATTCTCCATTATTTTCTTTTGTGCAGAATCTGGCGATATCAGGTATTTCCCTCTAAAACCCTGCTTAGAAAACTGAGAATTTCTTTTCTCCTGTGATTTTCTCCACTGTGGTTTTCATCCCATCACTGGAATGGAAATATTTTTCTAGTTAAGTGGGGGGAAAAAAAGCAGTTAAGGCAGATGCTGTTTCATCATCTGCCTAACACAGACCTCCTCAGCATTCAGAGCAGTAGTTTACTGCAACAAATTAAGTGCACAAATTTTTCATGTGGAAGAAATTATTTCTGAATTCCCTCTGAAACCCAATTTATTCTGTAGAAAGATGAGTTAATGAAGAAATTTACAATTTGCTGCCTGTTAGAGCTCATTCTGGCTCTCAGAAGCAGTTTTGTCTCTAGTTACCATTATTTTAAACTCCTTTAACCATTATTTGGAAACAGCAGCTGTGGTCACTCCTATAAATTTACTTTTTAGTTACCTGCCTTTATTTGCTCAAGCCCTAAACTGATCACTGGGTCTTTAGCCATGTGCTTTTAGTGCTAGTCAAAAGTACTAGGAAAAGGGAGAGGAAAAAAGCTGAGTGGAGCCAGCATTTCTTCATCTGCCTGACCGATGCCTCATCCCAGTTGTTTTGTTCCTGTTGTGCCAATGCATGACATTCCCAGAGGTAAAGAGTCCCTCTGTGTGTGCAGGCTGCTCCCAGCATGGCACGAGGTGAGAAACACTGCTGGATTTTGAGAGGAATGACAGATTTGTCTTTACAAACAAGCAGTGGGTCTGCTGGTAGATAAAACTGGCACTGAGAGATAAAAGAAACAATGGGAATCAATCATTGATTGATGAATGGAAAAAAAGATATTTGCCTTTACAAACCAGCTATGGGTTTGCTGATAAATGAAATTGGATATTGAAAGATGAAAGGAAAAAAATGGAGAAAACCCACAAATTCCATAAGAATTAAAAATTAAAAGGGGGGTTATACATTAAAGGGGAATCTTAGTTCTTAGGAATTCTGGGAAGTCTGTACCTCTCAAGTACCTCAGCCAATGGGGAAAGAGAGAAGGAAATGTGGCTGGGAAATTAGGATAAAAAGGAGTCTGCGTCCTCCAAAAATTTGAGAGGCCCCGGGGGAAATGTCCCATGGCCTCTCCCTTTATTCTAATCAAGCTACAGGACTCCTCTGTCTCCTTTTTAGAGGTAAACCTCTGGCATTTGTGGATTAATTTTCCTAGCAGTTTTGTCTGGAAGAAGGGGCTGGTGCCATTCCCCACAGAGATGTGGATGCGTTTTTCCGGGTCTCTAATTCTTGCAGGAAATGATGCCACAGAGCATGGTTTCTCCCAAAAGGCAGTAAATACATCCTTTGTGCTTCAGAAATGGATGCACCCAGGGATTTTATTGAAAGGAAGAATAAGGGGGGGGGGGGGGGGGGGGGGGGGGAGAATTGCTTCAGCCTAAAAATATAAATCTTGTTTTATTTCTAGTTTAGTGCTTTGGAAGTTTTCTTTCTTGATATAGTCTTGATAACACTATGCACTGTACTTCTCTCAAGTCCTTCCTAATTGGGAAATGATTAGATGGCTAAACTGAATTGTCCAATAATAATGTTTGACTCCAGTTTGATTTCCTCTGACACAAAACATTTGACAGGTCTGTCTCAGGCACCACTAGCCTCAATCATCTGTTACACCAGTTCAGCATTGCACCACCAGGTACCAGGGTGGGCTTTTCCTTTCCCTCCTGCTTGGGTGGCTCAGGCAAAATGCTGCAGCTCAGGTGCAGATTGGGAGGGAGAGTAGATGCTCTTTGAAACAGATAGATATAACAGATATATATTTTTGAAATAGATACAGTGGTTTTCCAAAGTCTAAAGAGAAATAAGTTAATTAGGAGTAGAAAACAGAAGCAGAAGAAAATAGTTAAAATACATTAACCAAGAAATACCAAGCAGAGAAGCACGGAGTTTTCTGTGTGCAGGGCAAAGGTTGAATGCTCATTGGAACATGATTCAAAGAACTTCAGAAATAAATTGAAGCCACTCTTTCAACTTAAGAAGGAGGAACATTTGAGAGTGTGCTTTCCAAAACATAAAGCAATTAATTCCACTTTTCCGTAATACTAAATCTTTAAACTACAGACATAAATCTGAAAAGAATTCAAGAAAACTTTAAAATATTTTAGAAATGCATAACAGGACATTGTGAAATTAACTGAACAGAGAAATACTTTTCCCTTAAGGTATTAGACTCAGGGGAGGCACCCTTGTGTGCAGCCTGCATTCCAACAGTAAGAATAACGGGAGCAATCTAAAGGATCAAAAATAGAATCTTTAAAGCAGCAGTAGTTGAGAACCCAAGGCCCCAGCTATGCAGAGGGATGTTCTCCTGCCATGCTGCATCCCTGCTTGCTGCATCCCTGCATCTATGTGGCTGCATGAAAACTGGGAAACAGCAAGCCAAGGCACTCATTTCCTGCTGTGTTTTTTTAATATAAAATTTTCAGATGTCAAATTATTTTTTTTTAACCCAACCATTTATTTACAAACCTGATCTTGGGGCCTGAATTAATCTGTCAGTGTTCTTCTTCAGCAGAAAGAACATTTAGACAATTAGCCCACTGCTGAGGGAAATGGAGGGATCGTTGTCATCAACTCTAATGATGCTCCTATATTAAGGATGCTTAGGAGTAAGAAATCAATGAGACAGTGGTTTGAAATGACGCAAGGACTTTCCAACCCAGTGATTTAATAACATAGTGAATAAAAAAATGAATCTTGGTAAGTACTAGAGGCCTAGAACCGAATCTGCCCAAAGAAATTTCCTGTTATTAGCTTGTCATAATACATTTCAGCTGTATTTTCCCCTTTCTATAGTTCCATACATATATTAAAGAAGAAAAAAAAAAGTTTTCTATTCAATTTGAGTTCTTCATGAGTCTTTTTCCTCTCTGGTTGACTAGAAAGACATTAAAATACAAATATTTAATCAACTCACAGAACAATTTAAGTCAAGATTTAAAGTGGTTCTTCTAGCTGTAGATATGTGCCTGAAGACGCAACAAGGAGAAAATCCCTTACTTTGAGACATGGAGGGGTGGGTTGTTTGTTTTGGGCAGACTTGAACCTTTTTGATATCTCCCTTTTGTAAAGTAACTCTTTGTCAGATGAAATATGAGGATCCCTCTCAGAATGCACTTGACTTTGACAAGTCTGTCAGAGTCTTGTGTAGCCTACAACTTGGTAATGGCTGGCACTGAAATGAAAAGGTCTTGGATAACGAATAAAGAATATTTTAGCAGCATGACTCATGAGTAATACAAAGGCAGCTTCAGCAATGTCTCTTCTAATTACAGACTAGTTGCTCTGTTGTAACAATCATGGGTATTAACTGTGTGGGATGCTGAAATGTGTGGGCATCCTGCTAAGCTTGATCTCAGTTCCTTGCAACTCAAATCCTGTCTGTCCCAGCTGGAAAGTAGGTGCCTAAAATTGTACTGAGGGGGATTGTGTGTATCTATTTTTTAATATTTTTTGTTGGGCCCTCTGGGCCACAGACATCTTGAGCTGTCAGAATCACGGAGGTGTGTTACACAATGCAGCAGCCAGCTGCCCTGTTGAAGCCTGGTGCTCTGGGGCTGTTTCTCATCCTCCAACACTGCCACAGTGCAGCATTTCCAGGGCATCTTGATGGGATCAAAGAGCAGGAGCAGCAGCAATTCCAAGTTATGTTAGGTCTGTACAGGCTTGTTTTACTTGCAGGATTTCAGAGAATGAGGTAACATGGGCTGCTGTGCCTTTGAGCAGCAGAGATGGTGATAAATCTTGGATGGGAAAACTGAAGCTGCTTGAGGGGTATGTGTGGAATGGGACAGCACTGCTGAACACTGCCTGTCTGAGGGATTGGCTTCCTAGTCTGGTTAGAGAGGCATTGGCTTGGGCAGTAAGATGTCAATGTGACTCAATCCTGCAATTTAATGAAGGCAGGTCCAGATGTGGACTTTGCTCCATTTCAACAGTTAATGAGTTGGAAAATTATCCAAGCTCAATTTTCTGTTTCCTTCAAGGTTCTTGCTTCCTGAGTTTGGGTGATTATTTCCCTGGGCACCATTTGCCCTTGTCCACTGCTTGTCTTTCTGTTCTTCAGAGTTAAAGGAGTTTTCTCCCTTTTCTAAATAGAGGGGACCCTCTGGCTATTTTCCAGAAATTTTAGGGATGATAAACATGGTGTATGACTGCATAGGAGATTGCTTGAAAGCTCTGACTTCACAGTACCATGGGATCCTCTTACAGGCAAAGATTTCTGTATTTAGGTGGTGTGTAATAAGGAAGGCAGTCTCTGTGCTGGGAAACCTATCCACAGAAAATATATTCATGGGTGTTGACTCTCTGTGAATACCATCTGATGATGATGATGTTTTAAAAATACATCTGTGGGTATTAACTATCTGCAGCTACCATCTGATAATGTTTTAAAAATCATCTGAAGCATGCCAGCAAAGCTGAAGGCTCACAGACTGCAGCAGGGAAGGAGAATGAACAACATAAGTAAGATTTTGGTAAGGAAGGGTTGGTTTGGTTTTGGATTAATATCCTCAGTAATAAAGAACTGAGAGAAGACAGAAAATGCCTCTTGCACTGTGACCACCTTCACTAATCACACCAATGTATCCATAATAAAAATAACATTTAGCCTGCCCTTATTCCCCCTGGGACTCTCCAAATTCCTGTTTTGTTGTCAACACCCTGGTGCACAAGGAGGGGGGTGTTTTTCCACACCTGAATTACAATTGCTGCCTGCTAATTGTGCTAATGGAACATTTGCTTTGGAATCAGCCCTCCCTCCTGTGTGGCACTGGCTGCCAGCAAGGGCAGAGCTGCAGCAGAGCCCAGGCTGCAGTGCCCAGCTTTGCTGCTGCCCAGGCATTGGGGAGCAATAGGGAGAGGCCCCAAAAGGCTCACACATCCCTCAGTCTCTCCCAGAGCTCTTCGTTGCTGGGTGTCTTTTCATACCAGCACAGAGGATTTGCAGATTGTGAGTAAATCGTGTTGAAGCTGAAGATGCTGCCGGTTCTAATGTCTGATTGCCACTTGGGTAAAGGAGACTCCTTCACAGTATCACTGCTTGCAAGGAGCATTTTTATTAAGTTAAACAGAACACACTCTGCTATACAGCACCATAATCTCATTAGATGCTCTGCAGCTTCAGACTGGACTACATGTCCTTCACTATCTCCCCTTAAAGGGAGAGAGGCAGTGACCAAGCACCAAAACATTTTCCAGCTCTTTCTACCAGCATATTACAAACATATAACCCCAAAATCCAAATCACTTCTGGTTTTGTTTTGAAGCACATAATTTCCCATATGCACTGAAATCAATATTTGCAACTACAGCGACAATGCAAGTGATTATTTAGCCCCTGAGCACACATGCAAAATATCCTAAATAATATATTTTGTCCAACACCATAATCAGGAGCTGAATCTGACAAAAGCTCAACTTCATGTGAATGAATATTCATGGGTTTGCTCTACTGAAATGTTTCTATTATGAATAATCTTAAAAGCACTTGCAGTAATACTTTAGTTTCAAAAGAATAGTGTGAGGTTTCCCAGAAGAGTATCCAGATGTAAAAAAATTATGAACAATACTCAGGATTTTGCTTAGAGGATGTTTTGAACAGACAGTAATGTTGTAAATGAAGTCTGTGGTAACAGTAAACAAAAAGATGTTCCCAGTCTTTGCATGGTTGTCATCTGCATGACTCAAATCCATCCCAACATGGCCAAAGGTGGCACTTGGTTATTTTTTCCACATGAGGCTGTCATAATGTTGCCAGAGGTGACAAAAATCCCCAAATATCACAATGTACTGGTGAAATTTGTATAACAGGCGAAGCTACTCGCAGTGTGATTTTCAGGGGTTGTAACCATGGAGAGTTTTTCAAACACAGAGAACGCCCTCCAAGCAAGAGCCACTGCAAGAAAAGAACCAAGAAAGCATAGAGAGATGGAGAGGACCAGCTCCCTCTGTCACAAATGGCCCTGTGACACGCCAGTTTCCACTCACAGGGAGTAAAAAGCAAGACCAGGAGAAAGGAGAGAAACTTCCACCTGACTTTGAGAGTAGTGTAAGAAGGTGTAGATGGGAAAATATACGTACTAAGTGTTTTGCTTAAGTCTTGGTATTTCCCTGTAGTAATTAAAAGGTGCAAGGGCCTTGGAAAGCTGTCAGAAGCCTTTCACTTTCACATGCATTGTAGGGAAGGTGAGCTGTAAACTCAGCCCAGCGCCAGGATGATTCTGCAGGATGGAGAATGTGACCTGCGGAGGGGACTTGGAGGGTGTTCAGCGTCCTCCTTGCTGCTCTTAGCAGCACCCTGGGGCAATCACATTTTTGTGGCAGAGTCCCATGACCAAGGAGGGAGCAGAGCCATGGCTCAGCCCAGGGCACATGGCAGTCCCACAGGTGGAGTGGGTGGAGGGAGGGAAGATGTGGCAGGACACTGTCCCCTGTAAGAGTGGCAGCCCCATTCCCTCCAGCCTGTTGTTGTTTTGAAGACTGAATTATTTTCAGTGCCTCACTCAGGGTGTGCAGAATTAGACAGGGATTGCTTTTGTATGGGTGGTGCTCAGCCACAAAGCCACATGGAAAAGGCAGGTGCTATTAATAACCCCAGTGTCCCTGTCCTTCCTACATCATGTGCATACTCCAGCAGCTCTGCAGCACAAACCCCACAGGCACTAGGCACAGATTACTGTGTTTTGTCTTTTGACAGTGGGATTGTGGGCCACAAGTATGTCCAGAAGTTGTAATGAGAGGAATACATAAATGAAACATCAAATTTGCTTTATGTACATAAATATATACGACTCTCTCTTTTTATATATATATTGCTTGAGGAGGTTTAACACATGGCCCTGCAGGCACTGTGGTGTCATTTCAATAAACAAGCAAATTACCTGCTGTCCCCATTGAGAAATGACATGAAATGTCTTTTGCTACCAGTGCTGTCACACCAGGTGAGTGCATTGGTGAAGGAATGAGCTCTGACTTGGCTAACATGCGGACAGACACAGCTGTGCCACTGCACCAGCTGCAGAGCTGCCCTCCCCAGAACAACAAACTCCCAAGCCAACCCTGGGACTGAGGGAAGAGCTCTGAAAGGCTCCGCTGTTGCTCTGGGTGGTGAATCTCCTACCAGAGGCTGAGCCAACTCTGTGCCCTTCATATTTGGTGCCATCTCATACACTTAACTCCTGCCCCACCTAATATTCCTGCACTGAAATAAGGAGAGGCTGTAATAAGACTACAATATTTGCATCACATTTTAGGCAAGTCTCAAAGGTTTATTGATGAGAGTTACACAACCCACACCCCAAAGCAGCATTTTCAGTATTACCTTTTACAGACTACCCAGTTCTGTGTCACTACCTGTGTGCAGCATATCCCCTTCCCCTCGTGTGCTGCAGTGTGCTTCTGTTTGATTTTGAACAAGAGATGAGAGCAGACACCACCTTAAATATTCACAAGGAAATGTCAGCACAGATGAGACAGCACAGGGGGAAGGATGGAGGTGCACTTGGCATAAATCATTTCTGGTCATGAGGCATGAATAGAGGCCACATCATTCTCAGCAACATTATTTTAATAATGTGATGCAAATCTTCACTTTAATGGCAACCTGAAAATAAAACAAACACTTATTGGAAACATATTGGTTTCAGAAACCTGGCTGGAAGCTTGCAATTTTAAGGCTGTCATGGGACCAGCACTGATAAGTGCAATAATCCAGTGGAGTGAGTCCTCCCTAATGCAAGCCCCAACAAAGCTTGTTTTCAAAAATTAACCAGCTGGTGCTGGTGAACCATCTGAACATTTTAGTTTCAGAAATACCTGAAATTCCTTAGCACCCAGAAGCACCAAGCAGCCTTGGATGGGTGATACATACCCAGTCAAGGGTGAATTTTTAATTCCTTTGAAGTACAGTGCAGGTGTACTGGTGATGGTATTCAAGGGCTTCAAGGTGTCAGGTACATTAAGTTAAAACAACAAATCTCAGAAACAGTTTCAGAGACCTTTGGTTTCTCTGTAATTTCATGTCTGCCTTTGCTTTCAGCGGCTGCCACTAATTCTGAAATGCTGGCTCAGTTTGGCTTGACAATCAGTTTTGGCACAGCCCAGATGTGATACATCTGCATTACAGAGCATCCAATAAACTTACCCACAGGTACTCACCTCCCTGTAGGTGACCTCCTGCAGCTCCTCCTCAGGGGGCTGCTCCCCAAGGGCTGCACAGGCAGGTTCTCACATCTGAGGACAGCTGAATGTACACAATTTATTTCTGCTGTTGCTGATATATTGTTAAAAACTTGCACAGTCACATTGTCTGAATCACTGCTCACTTTATGTGCTATTTTTTCTTGTCCTTTCTTCTCTGCAGGCTTTGATAGGATGGTTTCTCTTGCCACAACCATTACATTTGACTTCACATACAAGTCTTCATAACCATTTTTTTCCAATGTACTAGCAATACTTTTTTTCCAGTTTATCTCCTGTACTTTTTCAGATGTTATATTGATTTTGTGATGTGCTAACAGGCTTGTATTTTCAAGTTTTTCTTAGACTTCTTGGAAAAGTTAGGTTTTTGCCTGCTTCTCCTTGACCCTGGACATAAACTTTCCCTGGAGCATATACTATGATAGACCTGGCTTGGCTTCTTGTGTTAACCTTCCCCCACCATTTATTGGAAATTTCTTAATAGGGTAGAGAAGGCAAAAAGCTGTCTGGCCTTAGCTGAGTATGCAGTTGATTAGTTGGATCTCCATCTCTCCTGTGAAAATCTTGGGTGGATAACCAACAAGGCACCTGTCAGAAGCAGAGTACTGTTGATGCTTAGGCTGGTGGTTGTAAATCTTGTATAACAAAAAATAACAAAATTATTAGAGGAAATCAATGAAAAAGAGCAAAAGAGTCACTTCAGTGTTTTACACTGATGTGTTATTGACATTAGATGGAAAATGTTGGTTTCTGGGATTAAAAACACTGGAACAGGGGCCAAAAAATAAATCTGGAGACATAAGAGAAGGAAGTTTAGCTGTCCTCTATCAAGAGCTGTCATTAAAAAAGCAAGTTGTGCCTGTGACATTTGCTGATGTGAAAAAAGCTGCCAAGGTGTCATCTTAAATCTCCTATTCCAGCTGTCCCAAAGGAAAAAAAAATTGAACACATTAAGCTTAAGTCTTAACTAGTGAGACATCTGAAAAAGGCTCACATAGCTAAGAACAATGCTTTGAATTTTTGTAATACCTGGGATAATTTTATCAGAGAGGGATTTAAGTGGTGATGCATTACATTATCCTAGTGCTGTGCAAGACATATGGAAATTAGTGATGGATTAGATTTAAGAAAGCTTATAAAAAGAGTCTTGCAAGACCTTTAACCTTAAAATTGTTCATAGCTGAGCAATCCATTAAAATAAGTATTGAAGTAATCCCTGGCCAGCACAGTAGTGAGGAATATGCTAGTGATTAATGGGTTTTGGTTACTTTCTTAAAAGTTTAATGTGCAGCTGTAAGAAAATATCTGTGATAATCATAGCCAAAATCCCTCACTCTTGTAAGAAAACTTGGATGCAGAGCTGCTGCTGTTCCTGTGATTTTTGCTAAGAGCAAAACCAGTGGCAGGGTCCTTTGCAGCCCCCCTGTGTCTGTACCAGAGCCTGACACAGGCACAGCTGCCACAGACCCGAGGGGGACACCCCACCTCTGGTGCCTTGGGGCTCTGCTTCAGAGAGCTGTGGCTCACACAGAAATGTCAGTGAAGGCGTTTTGGCTTTGCCTTAAGATTCCTGGTGCAGAATACGTCCCCAGCCATGGTGTCACCTGTGGCACACCCAGGGCTCTTGTGGCAGCACTGGTGTTTCACCCTCATGCGTGTCCCTGGCTGGGTCAGGGCTCAGTTGTACCCATGTAGAGGTTTGCTCGGTGTCAGAGCAGATTATTCTGCTGAGGCAGCTATGTGACAGTCTTGTCTACACTGTTTTACAGAGCTGGGCTGCCTGTTGTCACCCAGCATAATTTTCAGGGCTGGAAATAGAATCTTAATGGTGGAAGTACAAATCAGATTTTCCTGTTGGACACTCACAGAACTGGCAGTGCGTGGGATTTGCTGACTTTGCAGGGAACAAGATCACTATGCAAAGAATCATCCCCAGTTGTGGGTGCTGGAATATATATGTCTACACCAAAACTCATTGCCAATGGCCTGCATTTTGAGCTGCTGGTGAGGGGCCTAATGCTGCAGGAAAGGAATTTCTCTGATGCAAAGAAAACTGATCTGACACTCGCTTCCGCTAAAGGGAGAACAGAGGTGAAGTGGTGGCTGTTCCCATTCAGATCACACCTACCTGAGCTGTACACAGCAGAGAGGAGCAGGCACCCCCCTTTTCAGCTGGTCACAGGGCAGGTGTGTGATCTGTGCAGCTCCTGCAGAAGAAATGTCACCTGGGCAGTGCCAGGCTGCCAGGGATCACCATCATTCAAGGGCATCCCTTGTTAGATGAGCTGCAAATGTTTTCTTTTGCTGTTTTTCTGGTAGAACAATCTTCTATTTAACAAGCTGTAACAATAATTTCTGTTCTGATATGGGCCTTCAATTTGATGTACACTTGTACACTCCATGCATGCCTTCTTTTAAAAATAATTCTCCAACTCATCCACTTGCTACTGAAACATTACCTTAGCTTAAATAAGGATGTGCTGCTCTTTGCTGTTGCTGCTTATTCAGCAAACACATCCTTGGATGATATTTTCCATCACTAATCACAAGACCTATTTGGTTTATCATCACAAGAATTGCATTAACTCTGCTGACCAACAAAGGCCATTACCCTTGGCTGCAGCAGCTGCTGGAACAAATGAAGAGACCATCAGTGTGCATCACACAGCAACTTTGGGAGCTTGCTTTGCCTCCCACCTTTCTCTTCCAGATGTCAGGTGCTAGTGAAATGTGCCAGGGTTTCAGAGTAGTAATCACATCAATTTGAGAAGAGAACAAGCTGTTATAATTCACTGTACTAATGAAAATTATGATGACACCACAACAGAAATTTTTGCCAATCTAATCATCTCACACCACCACAGCACAACATTATTTAAAGACTAATGTTCTTAGTAGCACATACAAGTTTAGGAACAATTTCTGAAGATGATTAAACACCAAAGCAAAATAGAACTGTATGGAAAATTTAGCTCTTGGTTGGAGAGAATGGATTCCTCTAAGCACCAGCATGATTACCAGTGTATTAGAGCAAACAAATTCAATAAAGCATGATGGAGAAAAAGCTGGGAAAAGTAATTTTGGGGCACAAAAGTGCTGGGGAATCAGTGTTGCTGCCAAAGAGCATTTCTCTAGTAAAAAGATGCAAATGGGGATGCACACTTAGTTTTCTACCTCTGAATTTCCTCGCCTTGGGTCATAAAATTAAATTCATTGGAGGAGAAAATGGTTAGGGAAGAGTTCTGAGGAGTGATTCAGATTTTCCATGGTGGGTTATCTCAGCACCTGTTCATAGAGAAAAGGGAGGAAGTTCTGGATCCCCTGCATCCCCAGCACACAGTCATCACCATGTGCAAAAATTACATGTATTTACTTCATTATTGCTTGTGGGGAGTGTGTGGATGAAAAAATCCACAAAGGTTTATCAAAAGAAAAAAGAGCATAAAATCAAATTAGATTTAGGGAGCTGTTAGAACTAGTTTGTGTGATTTAATCTGCTTCAAACTCTATCCGCAGGAGTGACTCATGGAACAGCATGTCAAACTATAGTAAATTCAAGGAATAGATACTGCATTAAAATACTAAAGGAAAGGCAAAATTAATGTGAAAGTGGGCAGTCAAAAGGAAAAAGAACAAACAGGGAGGCTGGTGGGAGGATGGAGGGGGAACAAAGGGAATCTGAGGCAAAGAGGTGAATTGGGAACATCATATCATGATGGATTCCACAGAAATATTCTCATGTCATTATGTATTCTCTGTTACCTTATTTAGAGGCATTGTTTCTTGAGAGGAATTTGAAAAGGTGTTTGAAAGAGGAATGAGAGCTTCAGGTGAGTGAAAGGAGAAATCAGTTCTGATAAACTCCTCCTTGGCTTGCAGGAGAATAATAGTCAGCAAGTGTGGTGGTCATTTGCAGCTTGCCACACAATTAAATATCCAGTTTCTGTGATAAACAGAAACACAACATCTCACATCAGATTCAAGGCACTGGTGGTACATTTTCCAGAGGAGAAGTGGCCCGTGACCCTGCAGATGGCCTCTGGCAGCCCAGGGCCATCAGCCCCGTGAGTGCCTGGGTGGCTTTGTGCAGCTTCCTGAGTTGGTGCTTCCCTGGGATGAACTCACATGGGCTGGGAAAAGGGAGCTGAGCAGCCATAACTACCTCAAAGGAGGAGATGATGACTGAAGAATTAAAAGAAAAACCCTGGATATCCACAGGATCCAGGCTGGGCTGCTGCTGAGGAAAGGCTCTGGACCTCAGCAGCTCTCAGGGTTCCACTCTGGCTGGGCTCAGCAGGCTGTTGTTCTCTTCCCCCCACTCAGGGCTGCTTGCACCCAGCCTGTGTGTGCTGGGGGGGTTTTTTTGTCTGATTTCTCAAGGAAATGAGGCATTCACAACGAGCCTAACTTCTCCTCCCCATGGCTGTCCAAGCCATCCTCTAATGAAGTGTGACAGCATGGGGTTTCCATCAGCTGAATTTCAAGGAACTGTGGGAATACTTGGCCCCGAAGGCACAGCTGGTTGCATTAGGATAACAACTGCAGAGAGCTCAACTGCCTCAGCTCTGCAGATATTTCTGGAGATCCCTCACATGAAGGTGCTCCAATCATTACTCCACAGTCACAGGATCTTTGTTGGTATTCCTTATATCCTGGCAACCTGTGTGTCATCAGCAGAGCTAGAGGGATTTCTGAGTTACTTAGAGTACTGAGAATGGCTGCTATTGGTTTTAAACATAAGCCAGACCTGCACAGAACAAGCACAGGTTTCTCTGCCCTGTACCCCCAGTATGTCTTGGTCCAGGACAATGGCAATGCCTCTTCCCATCTCTGTGCCCTTCCCATCTCTGTGCCCTTCCCATCTCTATGCCCTTCAAGCAGTTTGTGGATACTGAAGAAACATGTTCATGCACTTATAATTCAAGCACAGGATAAGTTAGTTGTCTGTATTCATAAGATATAGGACTCTTTTATTGCAAAACATACTAAAATGCTTACTGTATATGTCTGTCCATTGATCTAGAATGACTGTTTTTCCTTTCTTGGGACTTAAAATCTCTCATTCAGTTGAGGCAAAAATAATATATTTTTCTTGTGCAAAAAGGCATTAAATTGGTAGTAAAGTTGTGTTGTTGATGCTAGAGACTCTGATAATTGTCTGCATGTGCCTGCAGCCAGCATTCACAACCCTGGTAAAGAAGCAGTGACAGTATTTATCTGTGTAGTATTTTCTGAAGTGAGGGTGAGCTCCAGCTTCTCACCTGAAGAGCCACCTGTCAATTCTGAGACTCATTAAACACAGGGAAAAACTAACCATCATGGACAAAAATTTTTGGCAAAAGAGTTAGTTAAGCATCATTCCATGCACAGGCTGAATTGATGGACTCTCCAACATGCTGGGAATCTTACTTTCAGGAAAATCCTAGGAGGTGGCAGATGTATTTTGATTTTAAGGAGGGTATGAGGGAGACACAAATTGGAGAACTCTTCCAGAGAAGCATCAAATATATGATGGTGCTCTTCAAGTCCTGTCTTGCCTCGAAAGTGTAGCTTAAAGGTTAACAAAATCCACAGACAGCTACACTGGGAGTGCTGAATCGTTACATTTTACACAGTCCTTCACACTAGGAAACCTGGATGGCTCCCAAGAGCAAGCAATCTGGAAATAAAAATGTGTCTGATCAATAAAATGAAATGGCTTGAAGAAATTTGTGTTTAGTGCTCTGTAAGTCCTAATTGGCTTTGTGTGTATCAGAGGTGACCTTGCCCTTGACAACTCTTACAATGTGTGCAGGGTTATTGCAATGTAACAACAGTGCAGTGATGATCTCAGTGCTCTTGACAGCCCAAAAGAGACCAACCACAGGAAAAATCAGCAGTGGGAAGGGTGGCAAGTATGAAAAGTGCCCCAGTGGCACCTGAGATGTTCATGCCCTGCTTGGGCTAGAAGGTTGTAACATCAACTCTCTCTACTTTAGACATGGACTAATACCTATTTGCATCCCTACATGCCCCCTTCTTATTTTCTCTCAAACATACAAAATATAGACATACTTACCACTAACATGGGTGGGATAATAAAAAGACAAGTATAAGTATTCAAACAGCATGAGCTATTTAAATAGGGAAGTTAAACAAAAATTATCCCAACTGGCTTTCAAGTCTCAGCCCCATGATGTAAAAATCATTCTATTTTACTTGCAGAATGCTAAAATCTCCAGGAGAATTGCTCCTCTCTTCTCAGCAACATATGCAGGGAGAATAAACTTCAGAGGTTTTACAAGGGTGAGTCAATGAAGACAGCTCAGCAGAGCTCAGGCTTCTTCCTCAAGTGCTCCAGTTCCCTCTAGCATACACACCTGCCCTTTCATCAGTATCATAAGAAAATCAGGGAAATTTTCAGAGCAAAACATATTGTGAGCCCTCACTGAGGAAGTTGGAAATTCAGTAGGTTTTAGCACATTGCTTGTCTTCAAAGAGTCTGGCTCAAATGGGATTTCCAGCAAAGCCCAGAGGTATCCCCAAAGATGTTTTGAACTTCTCTGCTACAGGACGAGCTTAAGCTCCCAGATTGCCCTTCCCTTGCCACGTGCATTTGAGCTGACATGAGAGGTTTACTTTCCTGAGAACATGCAGTACTGTCAGGCTTTCTTTCATTGCCATTTCTAAAAGTCTGCATATTTCATTACCTGTGTTTTGTAACCTGGCACTGACAATACCCTTTGAGCTAAAAAGTGACATTTCTCCCTTGTAATGAGAATATTGCACCCTTGTCCACTTAAAAATTATAATAATACAAATCTGAAATGAGTTTTGCATATTTAAACCCTTTTAAATAAAACACTTGATGTTAGTGAGAAGCAAACGATGACTCTTCAGAGGGGAGCAGAAGAGAGCAGTTCTGCTGTTCATGCTTCCATTGCTGCAGGAAAACTGTTTGGGATGCTGAGTGCTGATGAACCACTCCGCAGCCACAGGCAGCCTCATAATGTGGGGGACCCCAAAAATTATTATTTTCCCACCTATACATATTTATGTTTGAGCTACTGCTCTGACTTGCCACCAAAGACGTGGCATGATGGGGTATCTGCCAACATCCATTCCAACACAGAAACTGGATAGTGCCATGAGCTGATCCTGGGGTTTCCAGAGCTGGAAGTGCAAACCAGTGTCCAGATGGACCCATAAAAATGTTGCACCTGGGGGCAGCTAGCAGGACTTCTTAAAAGGCATGGAAATATGGAGACTTCATCACCACAGGCAGGTCTCCCCAGAGCCACTGTAAAGCTCAACCGACCTCAAGGTCACATCTTATTCCCACTGTAAGAGCTGTGAAACCAGAGCTTTCAATCAAGCAATTTTCACAGGGACTCCACAACTTCTGCAGGAAGGCAATCAGTGCCAGCCTGAAGGCTATTATCCAATTTGACAACACAGTGGTCATAGCTATGAGATTTGCTAAGCCTTGGGAACATGGAATTGTCAACAAAGGGATGGAGGTATCTTTTATTTGAAATCTTCTCTTCCACCCCCTTCAAAAAGTGTGCTAGAACTCTAGCAACATTTCTACAATTCTAGCAACATTTTTAGAACTCTAGCAAAAGATTCTTAACCCTCCAAGAGCAAAAATGGAAACTAGTGACAAGCTGTGGTGCCTGGGGTGATGATATGCTTCTGCGTGATCTCGCAATGCCATGGTAAATAACTAGTGTCATTTTCTTGTGATGTTCTTATTGCTTTATCAGAATAAACATTAGAGAATACATAAGATTCCTTTGTGCTTCTCAATTCCTATTAAACTCCTGGCTGCTTCAATGCAGCCTCTGTGCACAGCTTGGCTGCAGACTGGTGAGCTGTGACTTTCTGCAGTAATATTATCATTTCTCAACCCCTGCTCAACTCCAACTGCAACTTTTCACGGGAAAAGATGGATGCCATGAGCAAAATCCAGGCTCAGGAAAAATTTATCTCAATTTATCCTGGACAGAAAAAGTAACTGAGGGTACTTCACTGAAAGCAAAATATACTGCTTGAATGAATTTACAGTAAGTAATAAAATATAGCAGAGAGAGACCATTTACTGTAGGGGAAGAATGTAATATATGATGTCAGTAATTCCCTATAAAATGATGTTATTAAGCAATTATAAAGGTGATAATCACCTTTTTTAGGCATTAATGTTACATTTGTAAGCCAGTTGGTGTGACATCTACCAATATAAAACCGCCACTTTTAATTTCTTCCAGAAAAAGCTATATATGTTTTATCCCACTTCCAGGACCAGCAGCTCTCACAGCAATGAGAAGGGTGAAGGCTCTCATCAAGGCAAAGTGCTCTATCCTGGGGACCAGGGTATCAGCACTGAAAAGATAAATGTCTGACCTAATCTATGGAGGAGTTGCTGAGGTCAGACCAGGAATAAACAGCCAACACACAGTCTCATCTTCATCCCAGCACTGCAGAAACCCGGTAAGAACCCCATTGAAGCCAGCCCTGACCAGCCAGCAGAATCTTATTGCACAGATTAGGAGCACAATTTCACTCAATGGGGCATCAGTAGATGTTTCACACATCGTTTATTTGCAATTTAAAACTGGTTTTGGAGCCTTGGGTTGATTTTTGGCTCCTCTACACAAAGAAATCACAGCCCAGTTCCTTCTTCACTCCATTTGTCCTGAGTTCTTCCTAGTCCTGGAGGTCACTTGGATCCCTGTTCTACACGT
The DNA here is from genome assembly GCA_013401135.1 of Cettia cetti. Taxonomy (NCBI): domain Eukaryota; kingdom Metazoa; phylum Chordata; class Aves; order Passeriformes; family Sylviidae; genus Cettia; species Cettia cetti. The sequence goes on along the minus strand of VZUI01037718.1, from coordinate 46,462 downwards.
TTCCGCCATGGATTTACGGCTTTTTTTTTGAACACGTGCACCAGGAATTACACAAAATATTCTTGCACACCACCAGTAGCATTTCCCTATCACCACAGAGAGCACACTGCCTGCTGCACATGGAAAAGCCAGCTCTGAACCCCTGTGATTTCAAAAGCCAAAAGCTCTTCTGATACCTGGTACCATTTATGGAGCTGCAGATTCCAGAGGCAGGTGATTACAGGGAGAATCTTAGCATCTCCTTTGCTTCTCCAAAAGGCTCAAACTAAAGCCTAGATATGTGCATTTTGAAGACTTAAATACTAAAAGAAAAAAAAGAATCTAACCCACAAACCCCCCTCTAGTTATATTACTTTCTACATATCTCATGATTTTTAAGTTAATATCATGGTACCATCATTACATTTTGGCTTGGCAAGAAGACTCAGGGCAAATTTTCCCCTACAAACCCTGAGCAGGGAGCTTCATCCTTCTCTCCCTGCACAGGCAAATGCTGATGTGTTTCAGAGACCTGATGACTTCAATGCATTTAAACCAGTAGCCCCTTTGCCCATCTAGAAGCTGGGCGTTGGCTGTACAGAGCAGAGAGAACCTTCACTCTCCAGGCAAGGCATTCCTGTTGATCCCAGTCCCTGTAAGCACATTGTAAATCTTGCTTTTACAGTTAAACTTCCCTCACCAAAGCAGAAGTGTCTTTATTAGATTATTTAGAAAAGCCCATAATTGCCAGGATCTAATTTATTAATGAAATGGGCAATTTAAACACCATCTTTGGAGATAATTAAGCTGTGCTCACTCTGAGACTGAGGGAACACCAACACCATGGAAACTGTCACCACCAAAAGCCATGATACTGCAGAGACATGGTTTGCCCGCCTGCTGAAAACACCCAGCACATTCAATCTCTTAAAATGGAAACAGAACAAATATTACTCAGGCTGCATGTGATGCTGACAGAGAACAAAATGCAGTTTATGGGTTGCCACAGTACTTTCCTTTGGCTGCTGCCCCATCTGTATGTGGCTGTGGCATTGACATCCCAGAGTGTCCCAGGGGGGAAGTAGAATAGATTCACTGGAAGCTCCACATTTGTTGAAGATAACTGCTCTCTCCAGGCACTTTCCAGAAGTATATTCATTCTTCGGAGGCCTATTAGAAAAATGATGAAAAAGGAAAAAAACCAATTTGGTGTGTTTTGCTTTTCCTGCTGGTATATGGTTGTTCACTGGTAATGGTGCACACTGAGCAAGATTTATAATGTTGGGCTGTTCCTGTAAAGCCCCAGGAACAGCAAGCAACCCATCTCTGCTCCCCATGAAGAGTATTTCTTTTCCAACAGGAGAAATACCTCAGGGGTTGCCCGCAAGGGAATGGGCCATTCTGCAGGAACTGTCTGCAGTGCCCTCTTCAGCAGGACCTCAGAGACAAGTGCCAGCTGCCATCAGCATAGATTCTTCCCTGGTCAAAAAGTTGCTGCTTGTGGGGTAAGCAGAGGGTTGAAGAAGGTGTATTTAACTTCAGGGCCTTGACAGCAAGATTTCAAGGGATGCTACATGACAAGCAGAGGCTTCAGAGGATGCAGCAGTGTCCCAGCACTGGTGCAAGGGCAGCCTCTTCTGGCAGGGCCCAGAGAGATGTGCTGCCCCATAACACATCCCGACGCTTGGAAAAGGCAGCATGAGATGTGAGGAAAGCCTTCTTTTCTGGTGACAGAAATACTTCTGCCTCTTAGCTGAGAAGCAAACCACGGCCCTGTAATTATTCCTGATCCAGAGCACCAGGCAGCAGCTACATGCAAACCAGCATTCTCCATCAGATACTTCAATGAGAGGGCTATTGCATTTTGCATTGAGGGATTTGGGATTTGTACATTAACTGGAGTGGCATGTGTTAGAAGGACATGTGAATTAATGGCACTATTTATAACCCAACTCATTATCATACACAGCTTGATGCCTCAGACAGCCACTAATTCTCTTAACAAATTTCTTTTGCTGGAAATAAAATTGCTTTGCTTCAGCTGTGATCAGTTAGAAGAATGCTGATGTTGTTATTGTTTGCTTTTTTAATGTAAACAGCCCTTTTCAAAGGAAGACTCCATGACTGCATGGTGTAACTGAGCCCCAAGTCTAGGTCTCAGACACAAAAATATTCATATTGAGGCTGATAAATGAACAATGAACAAATTACATGCTTGAATCCCCTCCCTTGTTATATTTTTGATCTCTAATATTGAATTGTTTTGAAGCTCCTTGTGTGCACATTACCAATGCATATGTTACTACAGAAATGTAAAATTCATCTTGTCCCTTAAATTTTAAAATAAATGTGCCCTGCCTTTTATTTATGTCTCATTCTTTGAAAAAAAAAAAACAACCAACAAACCACGAGAAAAGAAACGACCATCTAATAAATACTAAACATTTGGCTATGATTCCAGCCTTTTTCCCTCTGAGGCTGTAGCATGGCACTGACTTTTTGACTCTTTCCTCTGAAAGAAGACACAGAATCCTAATCCTGTTTCTATAGAAAACAAGTTAAAAAGCACTTTGTTGTTGTTCTAGATATCTATTCTTTTAAAAGTGTTTTAAAAATCCAGAGCTATAAGGGAGAGCTATAAGAAATCAAATCCTCTTCTTAAACACAGACATCCAAGAGTAAAATCCATTCTTCTTCTTTTCCCCTGCCAAAATAAATCACTACTTGCAAGGTTGGCTGCCTGAGGGCAACCTCTCTCACCTGTCTTCATTTTCCTCCTGCATTTGGAAATGATGACTTTTGAAGCAAAGAATAGAAACTGTCAGTGCATCTGCTATGGGCAAATTAATGCTTGCCCAAGAGCCGGGGTGGATTTCTGCTCCTCTTGTGTTCTTTGAGCTGGTACTGACAGCCCTTGGAGGACAGAAAAAATGTCACCTCCCCATGTCTCTTCTTACCAGACACTCAGGATGTGCAGAGGACAGGGTTTCATTACTCTTGAGATGGATGTCTTCATGTCCCCTAAGAGATCAGGAAAAGAGAGGAGAGACCACATTCTGGTGGGGAAAGAGCAGGGCTGAGGATGGAGGCAGCTTCTGTTCAGCAATGAGTGATGCTTTTTCTGCGCCTGAGAAAATAAACACAGGGAATTAATTAGCTCCAAATATAAGTGGCAATAATGTGACTGATCAGGCGCCAGAATTGCTTTAGTGATGGGAATGAAAAGGAATCCATTACAACTGACAAGAGTGTTAATAAAGATCCATTTCCAGAGGTCTGGAGAAGTGGAAACGGCTGTAATCACCGCAGTGCTCTCCACTCTCCTCTTTTCCAATGGGATGAAAGCAGAGCTCCTCACTGCTGCAACTGCTAAGACAGAGCAGAAAAAAAGACATCAGGAGGATGAATCCCAACACTGCCACATGCAAGGAAGGTGTCAAGTCATGAGTCATGGAGCCTCTGCTCCCTCAGTCCCTATGTGACTACCAGTCTGCTCAACATTAAGGGAAGCACAGGAGAGAGTTCCTGCCTCATGGGTGGAAAAACCTTTGCTGGAAGGTATTTTCAGAAGTCTCTCCCAGCAGCTTCTATATGCAGGTGTTGTGCTTAATTACAGCCTCCATCAGGTGGTAAAACTACTTCCTTGCAGATAATTGTCCACTGCTGCGGCACCACTGGGAATTATCTCCATGCAAAGCCCTGCCCTGAAACTAGCACAGTTTGGTTACATCTCAGAAGGGTCATTTCCTTCACACACAGCAATTTCCAGACTGCTCAGGGCTTAGCAAGAAGAGGGATAAGTATATGGACGCATTGCAGGGAAGTAGGAGTTGATTTACATCTCTTCAGCTGCCATGAGACTTCCAGGATGAAGGACGGAGGAGGAGGATTTAACATTGCGTGATATCTTTAGGCTAAGATGTCATGGATAAAGAGGACCCCACTAAAAACCAGTCAAAAGATGGCCTTTTACTAGTCAAAGGACGGTCTTTTGCAGGACTTTCAGAGAACTTTGCTCCCAGCTAGCTGTTCCAGACATCTTCCCCTGCAATGAGCCATTGCTGTGAGCTAATCTGTCATGTTAATTTAATGCAGCAGAATGTGATTAGATTGCAATCCATTCTTGCAAAAAACCCAAGTGTTTGCTGGTGACTAGTTGCATTGAGGGAAGTCTTTTAGGCACATTTATACTCCTCCTTCTCTCCATCCAGACTGGCCAGGCAGTTTTCTTGCAGGCAGTGTGCAGCCAGGAGTGTGACTAGGTCCTGTAGGTGTAACCAAGCACGTGATGATTCTGTGTCTTTTGTTGCCTCTGGCTTCAGAAGAGCTATTGGTGCTTTTCTCAGACCTGTGTAAGGCACAGCCTGACACCTTTCACAGGGTGACTTATCTAACTCAACTGCAGCAAGCCAGGGTCCTGCTGTTTCTCCTTGGCAGAGGAGCTCTCTCTCCATCCTGCCATACTGGGACCACCACCACACTGAATAACCTGGCAATGGGTTTGCAGAATAAAATAATATTCTCTTCATTCCTCCCTACCAGAAGTCACAAAGTGTGTGTGCCATCAACCCCTGCTAACTCATCTAAGGACATGGAGCAGCCTGAAAACCATTTGAAAATCCATTTTCTATTTCCACCTCCACCAGAACCCAATCCCTGGCTTCATGGCTTTCTCTCCTTGCACGTTCTCTGAGGCAGTTTCCTGCTAAACACACTGAAATATCAAGTCTGTCTGTGTATCCCAAAGATTTCCTTTTTGAGGCAGCAGTAAAGGCACTAACTGGTGCTCTTCCCCAAGACAGCAGGGATAAACTGGAGAGTGGTACTGTTACATGGGTGTGCAGGCTAATAATTAACAATAATTAAAGCACAAGCAAATACATAACAATATGCCTCACAGTCTGACTCTGGTGCATTAGCCAAGTAATCTTGAAGACAAAAACTAGCCCCTTTTCCTCCAAATTAGGGGTCAAAACTCTGCTGCTGGAAATAAATACAATGCCACTGAAACTGGAACATTTGCACTTGGATCTAATTAAACATTGATCTGACTCCCAGTGTCCTCAGACATATAAATTTGAAATCTCACTCCAAAGATTTTCCTTAAGCTAAATGCTGCACTTTCCCCCTGAGCAAAATAATTCTGAGAAGTTACTTTAAAAATGAAGCCCTGAAGCCAGACTTGTCTGTCCCAGGTGCAGGACCTGCTCCAGGCACACCCTGCAACCCCAGCTGCCAAACTTTTGGCCTAAAGGGATTTCCCTTGACTCTGAGGGGCCCTAAAAGAGGGGGCAGATGTCAGTCTGGCCTCTGGGCACTGCCAGATTACACCTAACCATCACACAATAGGGCTCTGAGGCACCCAACACCCATAAGGACAAAGCTGTAATGAAAACCTGTCACTCCAAATAAGCCCAGGACCAAGAAAGGATCTCCTTTCAGGGACTGCACCAGTGCAAAAGAGCATCAGAAAAACACTCCCCCATTTGTTACAGCCCTTTAACATAATTTTTGTCTAAAGAAGGTTCTGCCACAGGTCCTGTAGCTGTGGGATCCAGAGAACAGAATTCAGAGAGACAAATCTGGCTGTGTTTGGGAAAATTTCCAGTTATAATGACTTGAACACAATTCCTCTGCAAATTGGTCCCAGAGTTAATTTTCCTTTTCCCAGAAAACACACTACTTTTTCAGTGTGAAATAGCTTCCATTTCCACCAAATTTTATTATATTTCATCTACTACCCTGGAGCACCTGCTGTTACCAATCTGCCCTCTATTACAAAGACAAGTGTAAATGGTCTTGTAGTCCAGTCAGAATTAATTATACCCAGGAAAATAACTCATTTTCAGTTCTTAGAAACATATCTGTTCCTATCAGGAGAAGGTCAAATAGAGATTTCTCCTATGCCAAATGCAACGCTTTTTGAGTTAGGAGATTGTCATCTATAATTATCAAATATTTTGAAGACATTTTAGCACTGACAGCCTGAGACCTCTCTATGTCACTCAGGCTGAAATCACTTGTGATAACTCAGCTTTCCTCCCCAGAGTTTACCAGATTGTGCATGATGAAACCATCACCCAGATTTCTGTGGGACAGAGTGGCCTGCAGCAGTGGTCAGTGTCCAGTTTCTGGGCCATCTTCAAGCATGTGTGTCCCCAAGCAGTCATGGTCATTTGCTTTTACAGTGTAAGACAACATCTTGCCATGGCAAGACCTGCTCACCCTTGCTGTTTCCAAGATAAACAGATTATTGTCAAAGAGTTAATCAAAGGCCACACCGACATCTTTACCTTGATGTATGCTCTCTTTAGTTTTATGCTCCCTGAACAATGAAGGCATCACCTAGATTTTAGAAAAATATTTTGTAATAATTGTAGATAGAAAAACTATCTGTAGATAATATTTCTATGGATTTAATGATTTTTGTATTGAGATGCTCTTGAAAACACTTTTAAAGCATCACTTTAAAGAAACACTTAGCTACTACTTTTCAAAAATAGTATCTAGTTAAGCACCTATTTTTTTATTAATAATACCTAGTTTCTTATAAACTAAAAACTACAATTAGAGTAGCAAAAATTTTTTTCAAAGTAAAAAAAATCATGAGTATTGCTGAGGGCTTAATCAGTGAAAGTTTAGGTCTTGGAAAGCTATCAAGTGTGTGAAAAAAAAGGGGTGTAGAAATCAGAAGTAGCTGAATTTGCTGGCAAGGTATCCCAGGTTAGTAGAGAGAGAGGCAAATCCTGCACAGATAAAGATGCCATCTAAAAACAATGGCTGCTGATGCTGCTCAGGGACCAGGGTTGTCTCTCTTCCCTGGCATGGGCAGCACACACAGGTGGGATTCTGGTCTCCTCACCTGCCCTGCCACCATCTCAGGTAAGCCTGGGGAAACAATTAACAAGATATCAGGTGAAATAATTATACCTGACAAATGCTACATATTCAGGAAAGCCAGTGAGCAATGCTTTGGCCCTCCTTTCCTCTGACTTAAACTCAGAATTTTCCAGATGATGCATGGGATTGCAGTGGAGGGTTGAACAAATAATTACCTCTCTCTGTTTCCTCCTTTTCCTCTGCACTATAAGCATATTTAAAGGGCACTTAGAAAAAGCAGCCACAACCTAAATTAAGATGTAATCTGAAAAGAAAATGTTGGTAGGCTGTCTGGGAAAGTGATGCAGCAGGTGTTACACGCTGGACAAAATGTGGCCTTTCTCCCCACACAAGTTCAGCCCCTAGGTCTCTGGACTTGCTTTTTTTTATCAGTTTTTCCCAGCTGCTGTGGCTGAAGAGGTGCTGTAGCCACAGTGGGGTGGCTGCAGGGGAGCTGCTGCCCTCCCACCTGCGCAGGACAGGGCAGCTCATCAGCAGTGACCCTGGTGTCTCTCCCCCGCCCTGGGGCTTGGGACTGTGCTCCCGAGAACAACTTTGCCAGTCCCCCAGCGTCCACTTCAGAGCCTCTCCCTGGCAGGAGGAAAATGTCTCTTGTTGCTCAGCTAAGAATTTCTCTGTTTGATGACATACCATAAGAGAGAGGTGCAGAACAACTTAGGAAAAGAAAATACAAACCCACACAAATACAATCCACACAGGGGCAACAAGAAAGGGGCAATGTAGAAGTAACCAAAAGCCCTTGACACCAGCAAAATTTTGGTTGTAAATGAAACTGATTTAGCATTGCAACTACAAAAGGCATGCCAAGGGAAGCACAGCCCCAGCATTGCTCATTACACACCTCTGTCATTGGGAACACCCTTGTGCTGGACACCTCAGCCTCAGCAGAAAACTGCTTCTTCTGTTCAGGGTAGAGGTAGGGTTCAAAAAACCCCAGGGCCTTGAGCTCCGAGGACATTACAACTACATAATAATCTAAAAGCAAACCAGGGAAAATGGGAAAAATTAAGTATTTGGTGGGACCTTGTAGGTCACTGAAAAACTGCTGTGTGAATAAATGTATGTCATTTCCTCAAGTGGGGCCAAAGCTGCTCTGAAACTCCCCAGCTATGTGAAGCTGGCTTTAATAACAATAAGCCTGCAAAAAGTGAAAATTAAAAATTTATTCTGTACTTAATGAAGCTATTAAAAGAACAGTTTTCTGCCATTACAAATTTATGATACATAATATACTAATACAGCTGCCTTCTTTTGAGAACACCAAACCACAGTGGTCAGCCTCTGTGAGCATCTTGGAGTTCTGCTGCACCTCACCCTTGCTGCTCACTGCTGGACCCCCTCTTTAACACTGGAAGAACAATGAAAACATTTTTTTCGATTCTTTAAAGAATACAAAGCTCACATTTCCCTAATGGAAATGTGGTGAGAAAGTGTCGGAAGGGATAATCACTGATTTCAAGATATTTTCTCTCCGCCCTTTTTCACAGAATTTTCCAAGCATGAACTTCCTTTACAACATCTGCTATAGAATATTCTACTATAAATTATGGAATATTTAGTATAACCTGGAGTAATGATAAATAAAAAACCAAACCATACAGTAAGAAACCATGTAAATCATCCCTCTTAAAGGAATTCAGAGAGAACTGGGACTGAGGAGACAACACTGAGTAACAGGAACAAGTAAATAAAAGGGAAACACAGAATTATTCATGTTATAGTAAGTCCAGATGCCCAGTTATGTTCTCAGCAACTAACAGGGCCCTGCTGGTCAGCTCCAAGTCCCCAGTGGACACCCAGGGCTGTTGTTCTTGCACCCCTGGGAGCCCCTGGTGTCCCTCTCAGCAGGGTGCTCATCCCTCTTTGCACGCCAGGCTGTGGTTTACTGGGTGATTCCTGTCCCCCTGTCCCAGTCCCAGAAATTCCAGTGGAATCAGCCCCATGTTTGAGGTCCTTGATAGAACTGCTGAGTAAAAATCAGCACCAAAAGAGCCACCAGGTTTTAAATACAGCAAGATATTGAATTTCTGGCCACACACACGGGCTGTGAATGCTTTGGAGCACCTCTGCACACCTCCAGTCCCTCTGCTCCCTTCAGTGAACTGATGATGTGGCCATGTGGAGCAGGTAGGTTTTTGTATTTCTTCCTTTTCTGACACATGATAATAACTGCACTCTTGGTTTATCTAACACTGTGGGTAATTTTACTGAAAACAAAAATAACCTTTAATTAAAAAACGTTTTTTAAAAAGAGGAAATAGATTTTTAGTTAAGGTTCTTGCCAGTACATATAAATTCAGGACAAAGTCTACCTCCCTATAAAAGTTTGATGGTGTTCTCTGCTGGAAGGCTGACAAGACATTGAATTTCACATTCAGGAAATGTTTGACTCTATGATGTGTCTATAATTAAATTTATTTCCCCTGAATGCAACCAAGCATCTCCCTGGCTTGTTGCACAAGACAGCCACATGTTAAGGATTATGCCTGTGGAATAAAAAAGATTGATGTCATGATTTAGGACCTATGTGAAAAGATTAATTGATCTAAATATATATTACACAGTTTACCTTAATCCTCTGGGGAGAACCAGAACAACTTTACACCTTTGCTTTGCCCTAGAAACCTTATTGAAAGAGAGAGGGAGGAGAAGGAGTGCTTGTTTCATATAGTTAATTAAGAGCTTTGAATGTTCAATAGATTACTATTCTTTGGAGGGAAAATGTGACTTATTGTCTCATTCCTTGTTGTCTATTTCACTTTTTTTTTTTTTCAGCCCTCATGGTGGAACTTCCAGGTCCCAACAATTTACCTGAACTAGATCTCCAACAAAATGCCTGCACCACACACAGGCAAAAGGCAAAAAAAAGTTTTGTATCTCTGGGGATTTTGTGCTTCTCTACACAGCAAATCCCACAGATTTGTCTGGACAATGAGAGATGAGATGCAAGCCTTGCCCTGACCTCAAGGAACTCCAAGGTAGCTGCAGCATTGTTCCCTGCAGGTTTCTCCACATGGGTGCAACACCTGGTCCATGGATAGGGATAGAGAAATTAAGAGCTGCCCATATATCACTCACACAGATGACACTGTCACTTCCCACATTACCATTTTGTCTTTGAGCTCAAAATTTCACAAACAATTAATATATTTAATTTGAAATATGACAATTTTTTCTCTTGATAATTCTTAGGGGCCTTTCCCTGCAATGTGCATTTTCCATCATACAGAGATTTTTCAGAGGATTTTGGGGTTTGTTGGACAATACAGACGCTCACAGACAGCTCTGAGATACATCCTACCCTTGCACGCCAGGTTCACTTTGGCTTCCAGTGACCACACAAGGTCAGTAATGGCTTGGTGGAGTCACAGACCCTCAGGCTACCAATCTGCACCTGCCATGGGGTCCCTGGCAGAAGCTCTGAGGACTGGTAAAACACCACTCATTATACTGCTCAGGTAATCTGTCACATCCCTTTCCTTTGAAGCAGACAGCAAAAGCAACACTAGACCACATTTTCAGGACAAACCAGCAAGAAGTACATTCAGCTATAACAGCAGGGGCATGTTGGTATGCAGAAACTCTCTCTTTGGCTTGGATTTGGGCCAGAAAACAATATCTAACATCCCTACTGGGGTGGGAAATGGGATTTTAAATCTTAGAGTCTTCAGCCAAGTAATTAGATGGACAATATAATTCACACACCCCCCTCTCCCAATAGGTAGCCAGAGGCTTTTCAGTGATTTTTTTCCTTGTAATATCTTTAATGAAAGCAGCATTGAAATGTAGTATCACATCACCTACAGTTTGAACAGAACTTTAAACTGCACATCTTAAACTTAATTATATATTTCATTACTGTATCCTTGTAGATACATTATGGTCATATTTATAACTATCTACAAAAACGACAAGCTGGCCATAAAAACAATGAGGTGCAAAGACTTACAAGGGCAGCATCATTTAGAATCAAAGTGTGTTATGTGGCTGTTCCTATACAAATGCCTAAAAGTTTAGTGCCAGTTTCTCTGCTATATAGTCATCATGTAAATATTTGTGTCTGTAGAAAGAGTGATGTTCTTGCAAGGACACAATTTGTACAACATTTATGTATAATTTGGCATCAAAATAAACAGCCCCCTTTTGCTTTCAGATCAGATCTGGCACAAAGCCACTAAATTTGCTCCAGATTTTTACTGCAAGCAGGAATTTTGCCCACTGTTTCTATAAGGCAGCCAATTTGCCAGTATTGTATTTTTGTGCTGTGCCAACTAATTTGGATACAACAGATTCAATTTAAGGGTCAAAAAGTCAAGAAAATTGACTGACTGAAGATGATGAAATATTTTTTTCAAATCTGATTTAAGATAATTGAAATAGCTCAGAGAAGTCATGGAGCATTTAATGAAATCTGTATTTCATAGAAGGTAAAATTGAATCTAGGTGCCAGCAACAGCCTGACATTGGTCTTAGCATGCCTGCCTCAAATCGGTGTTTTCATCAAAAACTATTTTCCTTCTGGCAGTGCTGATGACCAAAGGAAAAAAAGAAAAAATTACATCTGCACCCTAAAGTCCACAAAAACAGACACCAGAAAAAAGCAAAGAATCAAAGATCTTTCTGATCCAAGCCACAAATCGGTTTGGAAACTACCTATAGGCAGATGTCAGAGTGCACACAAGCCTTTTCTCCAGCACAGCAATGATGAATCAAAAGTCTGGAATCCAAGCAGCCTGGAAAGAACTGTTTTCTTTCATTACACCCCAACCATGTGTGCAGCATTTCTCAACAACCCCTACAACTTCTTTTTCCACTGTGGTGAGGACAGTGGATGTGTGTGTTTCTGTTGCAAGTATGAAGACAAGCAAAAAGTTTTTCTAACCTGGGGTTATACAAGGGGAATGACTAACTCCACGTGGAAGGCAAAACCAGCAGAGTTTGGAGGGACTCTCCTTTTTGGTGGGGCTGTGGCAGGATGACAAGAGCCCTGACAAGGAGTCCTGGCCACGAAGAGGATTTATAAAGGATAAAGGAAATGGGCCATGGTGTCAGACAAAAGACACTGCACATGAACTGGGCTCATTAGTGCTCATTGATACCTTGTGGCACAGAAATTCATACTCTTGTGTGGGAGTAAATCAGCAGTTCAATTCACAGGCTGGCAAGCCACTCTAGGGACAAAAGCTGACATCTGAGTGAGCTGTTCATCCCAGTGACTGCACACAAAGAAAAGCAGTCAGTTTGTGGCTCCTGCAGTTTTTCTGAAAAAGATGGTGCCTCTCACTGCGCTCTTCTTCTCCCACCAAGTGCTGTCTGGGTGTGGGATGAGAAAAATGCCGTCCCACCTGCCATCCTCAAACACTGCCTTTCAGTGAGCTGGGAACTGCGGGCCCCTAGTGCTCTGATAACCCCTCACCTTGCCCTGCTGCACGAGCACTGCAAGGGCAGCTTTTTGTCCTGTGCTGAGGGACACAGAGCCAGCAGACTGCTCAGTCCTGGGCATGTTATTTGTATGGAAAATTCCTCCTGGTTTACTCTTGTAAGGCATCTCTGATCCAGGCAGACCCCTCGGGTTGAGCGTGCCGTGCAGCTCTCAAGCGCTCTTGTGCTGAGCAGTGAGGGGCCCCTGAGGGCTGAGAGCCAGCAGACCACCTGGGAACACCAGCAGTGCCATGTGAGCCTAAGGACAGACCTACAGAGCCACGGGGAACAGGGCTGGGAGGCACCTCGCAGGTCCAGCTCATACATTTTCTTGCCTAGGGCACAATAGCTGAACCTTTGCCTATGAAATGTCTCATCTGTCCTTAACCACCTCCTCAGACTACTCAAGTATTATGTTACTCACTAGGAAGTTTTTACAGCTGTCTGGTTATGATTGTCCCTTCACAGCTCACCTGCAGCCTTCCCTTCTTTGCTGATGCCAAAAGTCTTCTGTGCCACATTTAACATATATGCTCCTAGGGTTTGGATAGATACACCCAGGGAATAGAAGCAGAGCCCACTTTGCCAGAACCCCAAAACAACAGAGAGGCTGCCCAACCAGGGAAAGGGGGGGAAGATGAGGGATTCTGCCACTGGAGAAGCAACAACCCAGAGAAGCGCAAACAAAAGGTCACAGTCAGCATCAACTCTTACCCCAGGACAAGGGAAATAAAAAGTATCTGCTAAACACTTTGTGGTTTTGTAGTTATCTAACAGACCCAAGGAAGGCCCATTTCTATAGAAATTTGTGCTAATATAATCTAGAAATGCTGTTTTCCCAGCACTGCTGTCAGAGCCCTGCAATGCTAAAATGTATAAAATGCTACTGCATCATTCCTCCGTTCCATCACCAGCACAAGCATCCATGCTAGGCAGGGATTGCCACCCAGAATAACACCAGAGACTGTGCTGACCATCTGCTAACCTGTTACATGTGCCACAGGTAATGTGTTTTGTGCAAACCTTACATATACAGAAGTGTTGCAGGCAAAGGTTTTTCAGCAGCTCAGCAGTACAGATGTATCTGCTCCAGTCTAAAAGCACACACACAGAGGGGGATTAAAGACATTACACCTAACAGCAAAAAATATCTTCTGTTTCTAGTGATAGCTCAATAAATGTTATCCAGAGAAGATCTAGGTTTGACAGGGTGATGGAGAGCTGTTCTAGACAATTATCAAACCAAGAAAGTAAGTGTACTTGGAGTCCTTTTTTTTTTCTGTACAGAAGCATGAAATTGTTTAGATTGGAAAAGACTTTTCAGATGATCAACTACACCCAAGAACATAACACAGCCAAGTTCCTGCACCATGTCCCTAAGTGCCACACTGGGAACAAATGAGAAGCTGTTCTATATGGTTGGAAGTACCCTGAATGTATCTGCACACATAAACACCCATACTGACAGTCTTTCCTAGGAGGGGCCCTTTTTCAAATTCTGGCTAGAGGGAGCAGGTAAGTTTTGGTAAATCAGAGAGGAGCTTGGATGCAGCCACTGAACAGCACCACAGAAGGCTGCAGGTCCCAAGAGGGTTGAATCCAGTCACACAGCCAGCTGAGGCACTGCACTAGAGCCATCTTACCCCAAAACCCCATCCTGGCAGCGCTCAGCAGAACATCCACCAGGAAATTCTAGCCTTCCCTCTTCCAGGAGTCTCCAGCTGCTAAATGGCACTGTGGATCTGAATTCAAGGTGGGAATTTCCATCACATCTCCATCATTGGCATCCTACTAGAATTACTTAGGGCTTCGTCCTTGGGGGAGACACACATTATTTATAGCAAGAATTTCTCCATCCATCTTCCACAATGCATTATCACTCTCGATGAGGGCTTTCCAAGTCACCAGTCTCATTGGAAAGGAAGGTGAGCTGACCCATGGATGCTGCAGCCCTAAAGGAAGCTCTCTGCTAGAAACACCATCCAAGAGGCACAAGGGGCAGGAGGGCTGAGTACAGACCCCTGGGTGACATGCACTGGACTGACCCTGTCCCTCAGGCCATGTGTCCCGAGTGCACTGAGCATCTACAGGGAGCTGCAGCAGCAGGGGGAAAGGAGACTACATCATTGTGGAGTTATCAGGGACAGAGTCAAGAAACAGGGGCTCTCCACATGTCTCTTGGGACTTCTCAAATTCAGCACAGTAAGATCACATTTAGCATATTACAGCTTCCTTAGGATGGGTGGCAGGATAAGAGGGCATCTAGGGGCCAGCAGAATAGACAGAGAAAGCCACTGAAAACTCTGTGGGGCATGCTCTAGAAGTGTATACACGTACACTAAAGCAAAATGCATTACCCTATTTTACCTTCTGTTCTGTAAAAGCAAATTTTCACTAATGGAATGTGCAAATGCAGCAGGAAGTCTGAACCCAAACTCACGAGGGCTATTTTTACAGCTTGTAGAATCAGAGAAAAATGCCTCCCAGAGACACAAGGCAATGCAATCAGCCATGGCCGGCGGTTGGCTGCTCCCTTGATGAGCAGACTTATCCATGTGTCCAAAAAGGCCACTCCAAGTACAGCTCTGTTCCCATTGTGTTCTAATCCTTGCCCCCATCAATTGGTGAAAATATTTATGCCTGCTGTAATACATTAAAAATTTATATTTCTGAAAATTAATGAGTTATGACATGACACCAGGCATGATAATTAAACCTCAGGGCTCAGCCCCGTTGATGCCGTTTTAGAGCTGTCTTACTTTTGGGGGTTAGAATAACCTCCAGATGGCATTGGGGATGTTAAAAATAAAGAGACATCCAAGCCTATAGAATGACTTTGCACCCAGGGATATGTCTAATTATACATCCACTTTGCTTTCCCCTGCAATGTATTGGAAGCAATTATTTTAAATAGATAAAGGATGTCAGTGAGGTTCAATTTGCCTCTCTGTCTATCAGCTGTGCAATATGAGCATGCACAGAGTAAAGTCTTACTCATGGATGTCCTGAAGTTGTATTTTGACATTTGTGAGTCTCGTTAAATGTGCTCTGTTTATTGGTTCGTTTTTTGTTACTGAAACATATGAAGATTTTCAAGATTTTCAATTACACTCTCAGCATTTAATTTGAAGTGATCCTGAGTTTAGTGTCAAGACATGTACTGCAAATGACCTTCAAGCTTGAGAGAAAATAATTTCATTTTAGGATCTGTCAACAAGCAAGAGGCAGAAGCCTTATGCATTTAGCAGCATCTATCAAACATTTTCCCTTAGGACCTTGCTGACCTTCTTGGCAGAGGCCATTCAACAACACACCACTTCTATTCACCTCCTTTATCAAAGAGATGGGATTGCTACTAAGCCATTTCTGCACTCAGAAATTAGGTCAGCTATCAACAGCAACAGATTACAGAGCTCAAACGATCTGTTCTCTCTGCCTGATGAAAGGGAAGTGTAACAGGGGCCTTTCAGTGCCTTACAGTCAGGGCATCCTCATCTCAGCTCTGCTCCTGCATTACACGACTACACCTTTTAAGAACAACCATTTAAAAAGGAGGCTATTTAGCAGCCAACTGTAAATCCACCCAACAGTTGTTACATTCTGGTTTTGCTAACAGGAGGCTGGGTAACAGCTGATCAGATAATTTGCAGCGAATATTCAGAGGAGTATATCAGGCTTTACAGCTGTGAAAGCAGGATCAGATCCGGAACAGAACTGGTCCCAGTGAATTACACAAGCACATTTGATAGAGAACTCATTTTGCACATCACAAGAGGGAAGGAGGAAGTTTTGAGTGACAGCCTCTTCAATAATAAGTTTTTGATTGCACAGTAGAAAAACTACAAATTAAAATTTTTAGAAAGCAGGTGATAAATTAAGAAAAGTAAGTGATCTCAAATGATTTAAAGCTCTAAAAACACATCCCATGCATACATTAGTTTTAGCAGAAAGAAATTACCATGTTTCCAAAATTAATTCAGTAGCAACAAGCTCAACAGAAGGTAGACAGTTGCAAGTATGTCCCAGTAATTTATTTCTTAGCACACATTCATTTTGTGCAAGAATCCCCTTTGCATTCTCACCAGTAGTCGGCTTTGAAACGTTTCAGCTACTTAGGGATGCTGCAGACACCCAGCTCACAGATACCCTTGTCACAGAAAGGTAACTTGCAGATGTCCACAAGCCCTGAGCAGATGGTGCACTGAAAAATTTCTGCATACTGAGGGGCTGTTCAAAGGTAAAAGGAATTTTTATGAGCCCACCAAGAAGTAGCTGCAAGCATAGCTAATTTCTAATTACCAGACATTCAGCATGAATAGGACAAGGCCTCTGTGTTGTGCTTCAGCTCACCGGGGTAGAGAAAAGGCTTAAAACCAAAGGATCAGCAACATCAGAGCAGAATCAAACTGGTGTGGCTGTTCCTGAGCCCAAATCCTCGCTCCTGTCCTCCCCAAGTCTCTTCTGCAAAAGAATGGATCTGTCCCCCAAGAGACCCCTTGGGATTTATGGGCACTGAAAATGTATGGAACAAAAACAAATTAACCCACTTTTCATTTTAAAAAAATGACTTTTTTTTTGAGGAAGTAATTATAGCTGAGATGGATTTTCTCCAGATGTTTAAAATATTAGTTTCCCTTGCATGACAAAATAAGTTTGCTAACTTTCTAGTCTACTATTTTTCATGATTCTCAGCAGCGCTGCTAAGTGGAATTTGATAAGTTAAAGCTGACAGATGGTTGTAAGAAAGGTATTGCAAACTTGCAGATGCACCAATAGAATTCAGTTTTATACAGGATATATTTTGGAGTGAGATACTTAAATCTGGAAGCATAAACTTCTAGAAGAGCAAACACATATTTTGTGAGTTCATAAAGATTCATTGCTATCATGTTTGTGCCATCCCACAGGGTTAAAGGATTTTTTAAAGGTTATTCTGTTTCAAGCAGAAAGTAAAAGCATGTAATTACATAAAATGTAACTAAGAAATTGCTTGCAGTTCTCTATCCTGTGTGCCATCTTTGGCAAGCAAACAGAGTATTCACAAATAAAAGCCATTAAAATACTCTTTTTCTTTTGTTCTTTCATTTTTTATACATAATATTAGACATAATTTTCACTCAAAGTGAAAACAGGTATTTTCAAATGTTAATTAGTAATAAAGTTTTCATTAAAGCAGGAGAACCTATCAGAAAAATCTTCATTAAAACCTCATTATTTCTCACCAGTTTTAGCCTGGGAGATTTTTTTCATGATTTTAACTTCTAAATAAAAAAAAAATTTTAAAAAAAGGGTTTTTTGTAAAAAAAGGACAAGGCATACATTTAATCCTTAGCCAAAATTACAACAGCCTCCATTACATCCCCAGCCACTTCCACCCCAAGTCTCTACTCTCCTGCCTGCACCATCCCTCCTCTATCTGTTCCTATTGAAAGCATCAACCTAAGCTGATTTTTTTAAAGAGAAGGTCCTGATCCCCATATTTAAAATGCCCTTTTCTGTCTGCATCTCCACAAAACATCAAACTGGATGCACACACATTGAACTGGGTGCACATTAAGAGAACTAGAGAAATCCAGCTGCAAAATAGCTGTGAGGGGGGACCAAGCTTTCTCTTTTGATGTTAATGTAATAGCAACAAAACCAGCATACCTTCCTCCTTTGTCTGTTTATTATTAACTTATTTTCGTATTGAAAAAAAGGCCAAGTTTTGTTATTAAAACATTCAATCATGTTTGTAAAAAAGAAAGCAAAATCCAAACATGATCTTTCTTTCTAGTCAGTTCAGGGCCCTAATACCAAGTGCAGATATTCCCTGCAAAACTTTCAGATTTTTAACTAATTATGTTGTTAATCAAGAGCATGACTGCACTTTGATTGCACTCAGTTATCTCTCATCTCTTTCTTCTCAAAACAGCAGAAAAAAATATCCAGAACAAAAGGTTCACATCTCTCACAGCTGCTCTTTATGCACATTAATTAATCTTGGGACTATTAAAATTCAATACAATGAGAAAGTGGCCAATACCATAACCAGATAAACGAGCTCACACAGTACTGAAACAATCAAATCAAACAGACTTCATCAAATATTCCTCAAAAGTGACAGAACAAATACGTTTCAATGTCTGTTTTCAAATTCCTCTATGATGTTCTGATAGCCTTGTCTCATCCTACAGGGAACAAAAATGGTGTTTCCTGCTGTATGTCATGCATTATCTACCCTTTGAAACAGAGAACTTATCTCTAGTACCTTTCTGGATCAAATGCTTCTCGAAATTCTAAAGCAACTAGAAATGGCTATTCCCACTTGAAGACAACTCAGCATCTGCAGATCAAAGGAGCTAAACAAATATTTCCTCTCTCAAATCCAACAAGAAAATCTTTGTTAGTTACTCGAGACAATTTGGGGCAGCTTCTCTAAGAATAAATATCTGCTCCTACACAGGTGTACTGGCTCCTACAGGTCTTCCAATAATCTAATTGCAGTTTTGAAGACAGAAAAAGAATATATCCACTGTCTTGAATAGACAGGCTATGGTTCCTATGGAATGATGGCTGATTAGGAGGGCTGTTATTCTTCCTGTGATATGTACTGGTGACATGGTGAAAGGCTTTGTCATTAACACCATGTGAGCTCATGAACAGAAATTGTGTGAGATCCTCACAGGATGCTGGCACTAAATTATAAGTAGTGGAGGAAAACGAGTCCA
Source organism: Cettia cetti (assembly GCA_013401135.1). Taxonomy (NCBI): domain Eukaryota; kingdom Metazoa; phylum Chordata; class Aves; order Passeriformes; family Sylviidae; genus Cettia; species Cettia cetti. The sequence continues at coordinate 27,452 of VZUI01037718.1, read as the reverse complement.
TCCCTAACTGTTTTACCTCCTCTGCTTACCACCTCTACCAGCCACCATCAGAGGCACTTTGCTGGGATTGCTTTGCTGGCAAGCCTTCCCATCAGAGAAGATGCAGTTTGTACAGACAGCAACCAATAAATTCATACCTCTAAAAAGCACCTCTGAAAACCCACAGAATGAGACATAGCAAAATCACTTTTGGTGATTTAGTCTGAATCATATTCAGACTACAATTCTTGCCAGCATCACATACATTGATTGATTTCATACGCCTGATCCAAAAAGCCCTGGCAGCAAAATCATTACCTGTGAACAGGCACTGAGCAATGTGCTTCCCAGAGCAGCTGTCCCTCTACCTGCCCAATGCTGTTCCCACTCAGATCAGGAATATTTTTTCCAGTCTGTCCAGCAGATGAGATTTAGATCCCACGTTTGTGTAGGTGGCTACTTTTATGAACCCATTCAATAACAACTTGGGAGAATTTGTCAGCATGATTGACAAATATAGAAGTGTTCAAAATGAGTGCCCTTTATCCACCTGGGAGTTATCAATAGAAATCTGAAAAGCACGTTTTAATTAAAATTAAACTTAAGTATAAACAGGATTTTTTTTTTTTTTTACATAGATCTCATTACTAGCTAGTTCATCCCTCCAGGTGAAGGATTGGAGCTGTTTAAGGTTTCATCATGCAAATCCTTTTCTTGCTGTGAGGTTTTTACTGGTGTTAAGCACAATAAGAAAGGGAGATGGCCCAGGCTGCTGCTCCTTTGAGCTTCACACTGGTTATGCTGGAAGTGTAGAAACCCTTCACGCTATGAAGCCCAGTGCATAAGCATGTGGATAATTCATATTGAAGTTGAAAATATCTGTGTCCTCCCCCCCCCCATTCCTTGCTGTTGGGATTGAGGACACCACCATTTTATCAGTTTTATCCTGGTTTCCACCATTGTGCCCCTGTATGACCTTGCATATTCTCCACTCACATTATATGCCATAATCCAGAGAAATTCACTCTCCTCTTCATGTAACACAAACCCTCAGTCCCAGCCTGAAGCAAACCACCACCACAGCCTTGATAGGAGGAAAAAGTACAGCAAAGTACCTTCAGACACCAGCACATGTAGCCCATCACACTTTGCATTTCTCCTGCATTCCCTGCCCTGGGCACCTTCAGCACCCTGTTTCAGTTCTTCCACAGATGTCAGTGCAGCAGCAAAATGGCAATTTCTTCCTCTACTGAACTGCAGTCAATACCCAGGCATACACAGCCCTTTCAAGAAGGGGAGGATGGCATCACAACTGCAATTCTCAAGGGTACTTCCAGCTTGTATGTGTTTTAGCAGTGCTCATAAATTCCAGGGTTTGGCAAATTTTATCTGATTGTTAATTCATATTTGTCCCAAGTTAATAACACACTATTTTTTACAGCTTGCTGCTTAAAAATCCTCTATTTAAAAATTTTACCATCCTACCTCCAAAGATCATTAACATTTAGAACAGTTGAAAATTACAATCAAGTGTCACAAAAACCATCTCAGCTTTGGGAAAGGTAGTATTTTCCCCTAATCCCCTATCATTAGTGAATTAGACAGTTTCCAAAAAAGCAAAGAACTGGGAAGTTCTTGCACCTGGTTATGGCCACTTTGCATGCTCTCAGCTCTGCTTCTTCAGCAGGAATTCAGTGCCAGGAAATAACAGACTCTAACTGTTTTTCCTTTTTCCTTAAGTCATATTCCCCATTGCTTCCCACTGAGCTAGAGTCTTGCTTTCTCACCCCATGGCTCAATTTCCTGAGTTCACACAGTGCGGTCTGAATAACAGCATCCTAAATTGCCTTTTTCTGGTTGTGTGGTCACACACACTCCTCATAACAAGCAGCCAAGGTTATGGTTGTCCTGACAAGGGGAGAGGAGGAACAAGCTGCATAACTCAGAGACATCAGTCCACTCAGAAGCTAGGCTTCCACCAGCAAGGTCTTCTTCATGATTAGGGATCCTCCTGAGGATGTGGAGAGACTCTTCTAACAGACCCAAGGGTTTGGGAACTGTCCTGCCACACTCACTGGTAAATCTGCATTGCTGCAGGCTTGGCTTGTCCCCACAGTAGCTGCAAATTTGGTTTTTGTGCCCTTTGCCTGGAAATGTGGAGACAGTCTGGCATGACTGAGACAGCAGAGAGTGAAGGAGGGATGGAGGCACAGGGTCAGCATTACCTCCTCTGCAGTGGGGCTATTTTCCACTGAAAAAGTGAGAATTTAATCCCACAGGATTTCTGTCAAAGTCACGGATTACAAAGGTGAGCCCAGAGGCAATGCAGGATTTTTGTTGTACCTCCATCTCTCCAAAATCTTTACAGATGCTTGACTTCTCACTGCATGGGCTGTAAGCACAAAAGCACCTGCTAACTCAAGCAGTGCTGGAGGTCCCCAGTCCCCAAATGCCAGAGAAATCCATGGTTTAACTCTGACCCATCATGAAGGAAACTGGAGAAACCTCATAGTGCCTACAGACTGAACCCCCTGCCACTATAGCAAGCAAATAAATCCCACTGACTAACCCATTAATGCCTCACACTGTGCATTTCCCAGCATTTTCCCTTTAACTACAAAACTAAATTAAAAATGAAAAGGGGACCAGATATGCCACTTTGGTTGCCAGGGAACCTTCAACCACAGAGGTTCCTTTCAGCAGGCAGCACTCTGGCTGCCATCCTGGGTGCAGCAGGGCTGCTCTTTCATGAGAAACCTGGTATTTCACTGCATGCTGGAACAGCACAAAGTATTTCTTACAAAATCTTGTGTGTTGATTTGGCACAGCCCATTTTTTTGTATCAGGAGGGCCACAGAAGTGACCTCTGTGAGGAGCTGCTAGAAGCTTCCACCATCTCTCACAGAGCCAATCTCTAATGGCTCTGAGGATGGACATACTGCTGGCCCAGTTAGAGGTTGGTAATACCTCTGTGATGACACATTAAAGAAGAAAATCAAAACAGTGCACAGGGAGTTTTTTCAGGGGCTGCAAGACACCCTGGGAAGAGGGACAGGCTGAGGGTGGGGGGAAGGCGTTTTAAAGGCTTGTTTTGCTTCTTATTATCCTCCTCCGACTCTGTTAATAATAAATTTACCCTATCCCTTTAAAATTGAAACTGTTTTGCCCTTAGAGTGTTTTCTCCCAGTCCTTATCTCCACTCATGAACACTTCTTTAATTTTTTTTCCCCCTCTCCTCTGTCCAACTGTAGCAAGAGAGTGTGAGCAAAACCAGCTTTCATGGGTGTCTGGCATTTGGCCAGTGTCAAACCACAACATCATGGGAGGTCAATATCACAAATACTTGGTGCTTTTAGCATTTTAAGGCAGCTGTAATTATTTCACTTCTCTGTGGAGGGTTGCACAGCTTCCAGAGTGGCTTTGCTTAGAGATTGCAGCACTTTACCACTCCCCTGCAGTCCTGGAACCCAGGAGAGCTGCTGCAAAACCCAAATGCACCAACACAGACTGTCAGAAAGGAAGAAAGACAGGCTGTCCCACGTGCATCCTCCTCCTCACAGGCCTCTTTCAGCCTTCTCCTAAGCAAGCAACAGCGGCTGGAGACAGCAGCCATTCTCGGCAGCTGATTCTTCCAAGAGCAGGAAAGAAGCCTGCAGCACTTCCTGCACTGGAGGAAATCAGTGAGGGAGAAACTTGTTTAGTAGTTTTGCATAAGCAGTGCCACCCTAAAGCCTCTCAAAACTGTTTCTGTAGGAACCAACGCTCCTGTTCCTTGGAAGCACCAGAACAGATCTCAGCATCTGAATTATCTTGTTCCCGTGTTGTTTCTTTCTGAAAATAGGATTTCTGAGAAGCTTAAGCTCCCAGTAACAGCCTAGGGAGTTGAATTTATTAATATATATGTATATGCATATAATTGGTTCTGCAGAAACAGGTGGAAAGTCAAAATGACACAGTTGGGGTGAAATCATAATATATTGATTAAAGGCAACTGCAGCCCCTTGCTGAGGCAGCTGGCACTAGCATCCACACAAGATACATAAGTCAGTATCCCTGAAAGTAATTCTAAATGCCCTGTACTCTACTCTCTCATGGAAAGGTGGCACAGCTCTGGCTCCACAGCATATCCTCAGTTCCAGGATCAGCCCCAGGCCCGCAGACAAGAAGTATCACAATTTAAAAACATCAAGTAAAAAGTCAGTGTCACCTGGGCAGGGAGCAGAGAGCAAGCCTGCTGCAGAGCCAGCCCTTCTGGCACTGTCTGGCTCTGTGTTTCTGCTTCTGCTCCAAACCCCAAGGAGATGTGTGCTTTCTGACAGCACAGTCTAAGATGGGATGTCAAGGAAATCCGTGTCCTAATTATCCACTGTCCCTAGCACAGTAACCAAGACCCAAAAAGAGGAGAGACTTCTAGTCTTTCTCCACTGCTTTCTCTCCAGCTAGGCAACTCTCACTAACTTCATCCAGCACTTGCATCTCATTTGTTTAATAATGATAGAGAATATTAGTGGGTGGTAACAACATGCAATGCTTTGATGTATATTTGATAACAAAAGTTAATGTATGCTCAAAGGGAGCAAATCAGCCAAAGGAGAGTTCTAGGAGCAAATACAGTTTGTGGTCTCTCCCAGTTTACAGCACCATATGCATTAACTGTGTGAGGCACACACAGCTGCACTGGCCAACCCCATTCCATTTCTGGGCTGTCAATGCCATGACATTCACTCGGGAGAGATGATGCTTTGACAAAGCTGTTCCCTCATTCCAATGGCCTAAAGAGGACAGCTTGGCTCATCAGAGAGTTGACAATTAAGTTGCTTGGGCAAGGAGACAGCAGGTGCTTGGAGTTCTAAAGAAGGATATCTTAAAGAGAAGAAGAAAAAGTACCATTTGTCACTTCAGTTTCCAGAAGTTTGGCTGATATTTCTTTTTGGGAAGAGGTTTATCACCTGAATGGATGCACAAGCCAAGAAAGCAAGACACCCACGAAAGTCCAGGTCCTTGCAGGAGCTCTTCTGCAGGCTGGGGTGGAGAAGCTCACAGACCACAAGTGTCCTGTACCCACCACAGTCTGGCTGTGAACAGCACACCCAGCATCTCCTCCTTCCCACCGCCTTTGGGACATGAACCAGTGATGCTTTGTAGGTTATGCTAGTAGGACATCTAGAGCCTCTGCCCAGGACACAAATAATTCACAGAATACTGCTTTATTCATAGAACCATTGCATGAATGAGGGGAGAAGGCACCTCATGGCCCTTCCGTTTGTATCTTGCAGATGAGCTTTGCTCCTCTTTCCTTATTTCTTCTTTCCTACCTACACTTCAGGTAGGTAAAGATGTATATTAGTTTCTGTTTCATCTCCTTATCTCCAGGCTGAACCATCCACATGCATCCCACACTCTGCATCCTGCCAGCTCCTGACATGTTTCTATTAAAACAAAAAAAAAGCAAAACCACCATCAGCAACAACATTTACAAAACCTAAACAACTTCCCCCACCAACAACCCCAAATCCAACCTTTTAGGAAAATAAGAAGTGCTGGTGAATTATCACATCTCCTACTTATATAATGAAAATTTAAACTTCTGAATTATATTTCATGCTCTTGGCCTTTGACTGCATTTATATGCTTGGCTATAACTCAGGAAAAACCCTTTAAGGAGGAACAAGCCAATGTAAAATTTTAACATTTTAGTCTGACTCAGATTTCCAGCACTTAGAGAAATTTCAGATTTTGCCATGCTAATCCTGCTCATTCATATTAATGCATGGGAGACCAATATTAGTATGATCAAAATGCAGACTCAGTGTTGTGAGCTTATTTATTTAAAATAGGGTTTATCATCAGTCTGCAACACTGAGAGAACATTATTACTGTGAAGGCAGCAAGGCTTGCTAAATTGCTTTGAGGACTTAGAACAATGTTATACAGAATACTTTGGAAGTTAATCAAGTACTTTGTGGGAATTATAGACCAGGGAATTAGAAGTCCTACTGGACACAAGGTACAAGTGATAATCTTTGAGTGATTTGGTACAGTAGAACTAATCCCAGAAGGGACAAAATTATGTCCACAAGGCTCAGTGAGAGAGCACAAATGTAACAAGATCTGTCAGTGTGAAGCCTGAAGTTTCTTAATGTCAATTTGTCTGGAGAAAGGAAACAAAGCCAGTTAGCTCATGATATGCTTCAAAGTCTTTCATGAAAGATGACTTAAAAGAATCCATTTAAAGATGTATATAAATTCATTTCTGCAAAGATAAAATGTATTTTTTGAAAACTGATTCCAATATTTTGGCTCAGAGAATACACAGGAGATAAGGGCAAACCAAATCTTTCTGTACAAAATAGCTCATGTGAACAAAGCAGCCTGGCAGCTTCGTGCAGTGGAGATGGATATTGTTCCTGTTCTTGTGGATTACATGGTGCTCAAAACCCAATGTTAAGATGCTAAGAGAGATGAGAATAGTGTGATGGGTACTACCATTTCATCCACCCAGAAAGGATTTTAACGCCTGCAAAGTTGATTAATTCTTTACATTTTGCTGCTAGAATGACAGTTATTTCTGTTCCCACTGCTAGTGGAGACATCTCCCACATAAAGCCAAAGCTGGCTGTTTGGAAATGAGAACTGAAAATGCTGACTGCCAGGAAGGGCAGCCAAGACAGACACAGTTCAGAGGATATTATGGGAATCACACAGTCTTTTTTTATGTCTGATATCTCAGCTGATTTAGCTGCAATTTTTCAGAACCATCCTAGAAGATATACATTTCTTAAATAAGGATGTTTCAGTATTTCTCATTAATAAATGTGGTCTTTTGAAGCTCTGAGGAGCTCAGTTACCCTCTGAATGAAGCTCTGCACTCATTATTCCAGCTGGTTGCTGCAATGTTCTTGGGTAACAAAGCACAGCACATAATATGGCTGATCATTTAGCTCCAGAGGACACAAAGGCAGAAACTGCACTCCTGTTAGAAGATATTTTTATGAGCCATTCTAAAGAATGGACTTTTTTTCCCCAGAGTTTAATTTACTTTCCCTCAGGAATCTACACATGCTCCAAATCTAGACAATCATGAGAACAAAAGCTACTAAATTCAATGAGCCAAGGAGTTTGAGGTGGTTTTTTTTTTTTTTTATTTTCCCTCCTCAGCAGGATTTTGTCCTCTACCTGGAGCCCATTTCAGCTGGGCTGCATAGACAGTCACAGCAAGGCTTCCTCTCCTTGCTCCAGTGCACAGGGATGTGGTCTCTGCCTAAATTGGGCTCATGCCTCTTTGAAGTCTTGTTGCAGCAGCCCTGCACAGGCCAAGCCAACAAAGATGCGATGAGGATGGAAACCAAGGGTTCTCTGCAGCAGCCCAAAGCAGGCAGGAGTCAGGCAGTCAGCAGAAAGATCCACAGTGCTTTCACTGGCTTCAATTTGATCTCCAGCTATTTTAATTTGCAGAAGTCACTCTCTGCAAGGTGAAAGGGAGTGAGGGAGGAAGAGCAGGAGGAGAGCCTGGTCACAGTTCCCAACAGGAGAGCAGCACGGCCGAGCCATGCACAGATACACAGGAGTATGCTGTGTGCAGAAGGCTGGATTTTGGGGCAGCCTCTGGAATGGCTCAAATTGCTTAAGAGTCATGCTGCCCCAAGCCAGGAAGCACGAACAGCAGCAGAGGGATGAGTTGTAACATCCTACCTTATGTCTTGAAAAGCATTCAATATACATATGAAAACTCCGCAAAAATAACAAAATGTTGTGCACATAGTGATCAACAACAGGGCAGTATCTTTGTCTTCAGTTTCCCTTTGTGAAATTGCACAGCCCCTTTCATAACAGTAGTTAGGGAGTGTCAATTCCACCCCTTGGGCTCCTGCCCAAATTGCAGAGCTGGGCCCAGGTGCTCAAATTCAGGCTGCCCCACACTGGGGTTTAGCCACTCTGTCCAGGGACAGTCAGCTCTGCAGCAAACCTCACCAGAGGTGCTGCCATATGACCTTCCCTTCTGGCAACACAAAATCTGTTTGCTCAGGTGAGAGCAGGGAGATGGGGCAGAGCTTCAGGGAGCTGTTCTGCATCGCTACAGAAAATCCCACATGGCAAATCAGCCACAGGGCCATTGCTACACCAGGAGGATGGGAGAGCTCCAAGGACACAGGGAGCGCCTGCAAACAGGCACACAGTATCACCTGTGGTCCCCTGCATCACAACACTCCCTGCTGGAAGGCAGGAGGGGTAATGCCCAGGGCAAGGCTTGTTTAACAAATATCTATTTATGGGCAATGTCTCTCTAAATAAGAAGCTCCTTGCCTTTGCCTCTGTAGACATTCCCACGCTGCCTTATGCCTAGGAAATGCTGTCTCTACCACACTCACTCAGGTCTTTTGCTTGCTGAGAATTTTAAGCCAGGTTGCAAAAATCTCAGAACAGCTTTCCACAACACAGGAAAGCTGTTGTGCTGGGTTTTATTTAGCTGCAAGTGTTCAAAACCAAATGCTATGATTTATAAATCTGGGGGAACAGAGGTAAGAAAGAGCTGTAAAAATATATCTGAGTACTATCCTACTGCTGTTTAGCTCCAAGAGGAACAGTGCAGTTGTCTGCATGCAGCCTATGCCATTCTGCACACCATCATTTCATGCCAAGTGATAGGGAAATGTTTGACCAAAACAACCCCTAAGAGACTGAAGAACGGTTTCACAGTCCGCAGTCATTACCATCACTCAGAACAAAATGATTTCTAGCCCTGACAAGTGTTCATAAACACAACCTTCGTGAAGCCACTGGAGAAGGGACTGAAACAGCAGATCATTAGGAGACTAATTATGGCCAACTCACTGGCATTTTTATGACCTAGTTAACATTTGATGGCCAATATTAGCAAATGCAGCTGCCTGTGTCAGAGAACCTCAGTGTTGCCCATCTTTGGGCACTGCTGATCCCTTGCTGATCCTGTCCCTGTTGCCCTAAAAACATAGCCCTGAGCCAAAGAGAGAAACTGCAATGCTCTTCAGAGTTGGGCATTTTTAATGTTTAGAGAGCAGCTGAAAGACACAGACAGAAGAGCTCCAGGGAACATAATAAAGATCACAAAACTGCCATCTTCTAAAATTAACCACACACCCTATGAATTCTCCCACTTCTTGTAGGAGTAGTGGGGCTTTTTGGAGTGGATTTTTTTCCTTTATTCTATTTAATCTTGTTTGTTAGTTTTGCATTACTTAATAAATCCAAACAGCCTTTACTGAACAGAAATGCCAAGACTGTCTTCTAACCAGAGGGCATTTAACTCTGTAGTAAAACAAACAAAGGAGGGGGATTTTAAGTCTGTTAATTAGAACTGATACTGCACCAAATAAATTTTTGCGGTGAGCCAGAGCAAAAAAAGTTATGATCCAAAATAAAACTAAAAAGCCCCTATAATTAAATACCAAGCTACTTATGTAGAGTTGAATAATTAGGGACAGAAAGAAAGCATAGAAGCTCCTGGCTTAGAAGGCAGCCTATGGCTGCAGAAACTTTCAGTGAAACTGGACTCTCATAGGAAAATGGTCAAAATGTATCTATACTCCCAGTAGCATGGCAGCATATCACAGGAGCAGCTGCAACTTGGCTTACCTTTAATGATCTCTGGTATAAAAGTAATCATGATGGACTAGTTAATTATAGCTTTCCTATTCAGTAATATAAAAGATCCTACTCTGCTTTAATTTGAATGTCAGAAAGGGGAGGTAGAGAATGAAAAGAAACCCAGGTAAGGAGCATAAAATTTTGCTAAATATAATCCATGGACTTACTAGCCCTCAGCTAGCACACATAGAAAAGAATGCAAATGAGAAGCCCATTTTATTTTATATAAATGGGAAGCCCATTTTCCTTCCAGCAGTCAATACCCAGCTCATTCATCAGGGCCATTACCTGCTTTTCCACATGCCAGTGTGGGAGTTTTGCGTTTCATCTCCTCGCACACAACGGGCTACAGCCCCCAGTCTGCTCCCTTTGGTGGAAAAAGGGCTTTTGCTCTGAGCTGTGCAAGCTCCACTGTGCTCTCCGTCTGCAGCTGCATACCTACCTGAGCACAAGTTCAGGAGACGTGGAAGATCAAGCAGAATCCCTCAGCAGATATCAATTTTACCTACGCCATCTTCATCACAGAAGAGTCTCAGGAAAAGCCTCACAGTGTTCCCCCAAAACAACAGCTTCTGTATGTAGATATTTATGAGGGCAAGATAACAGCAGCAGGGAGCACAGCTCAGCCCAAACCAATGCAAAAATGAGCCTCCCTTTTGCTTTCAGAAAAGCTCTAACCATCTCTCTTTGTTTTTTATTTCACCTGAGCTAACCCAGCACAGTTTTCAGATTGTGCCCTCACTGTAATTGCTCAGGGCCCCATTATTTAGGGATACGGGACATGCTGCCCTCAGCCCCCTAAGAGTTTACAAAAATATTCAAGCAAAATGTTTTGTTTGCCTTTGCTTCATTTGGCTTTCACCCTTCAGGCTTATTTACATGAGCTGAAGGCAGAACAGAGCAGCCCTGAATTTCATCTCGCCTCAATTGCACAGGAGATTGCTCGCTGCAGAGCTGCAAAGAGGGTGGCCTTGCTGCTGTCAAACCCCAGCCCCAGAGGGGCACAGCCATGGCTGATCCAAGCTCTGCTCACACCCTCAGTGCTTGTGGTGATCCCCCTGTGCCTGCTCAGCCTGGCAGAGAGGGAGCAAACCTGTACACTTGAGCTTCTTTGATGGCACAGAGGCTGGGTGGGAGGTGACCCCTTGGTGCAGTGGGGTGAAGGACACTTGTTCCAAGAAGGAATTGGGATGGTCACAGTCTGTGCTGTACCAGGGGAGCATGCAGTGCTCTTTCTAGCTGAATGCAGATTCTTCACAGCTCAAAACCACTTAGCTGTGGCATGAAATGCCCTGGGAAAAACTCTGCATCCTATTTACACCTGCCATTATTAGCTGGAAATTGTTTTCTATAGGTGGGAACATCAAGGTTTCTGTCAAAAATATCAGCAACATTGCTATACTCTTACAGATGAGCATTTTGCCAAACTGTACAAAAAGGAAAATATGTTTGTTTTTTGAGAGGTGAGGATGCTCTGAGAAAGGCAGGAATGCTAATGGGTCACTGCTCAATGTCAAACTCCCTGCTGCTTATAAGGGGCAATTAACTAATTGCTTCCTAACTAATTGGTAATAGTAATTAGTATTAGTAAGTACTAATACTAATTGCTAACTTATAAGCCTTCTGGACTTCTAATAAGAAATAAATAATAATCATCTCTTCAGAATTTCTTTTGAAAGTCTGAGTTTTATCCTTAGCTTTAAACACTCTTAAATCTTTAACACAGCTTATAGCAAGAGCCTCCAGAAAGGGGAACACCGTCCATGGGTGGCTGTGCCATTTAAGGGAGAAGGTGAGTTCTAAGCAGCAGAAAAACATATAATACAGCATTGAGGAGCATCTTAAAACGGGGGGACTAGGACATCCTGGATGGCAAGTCAGGTACAGACAAAACAAGACAGCCTTCTGCAGACATATGCCCTGTGCCTCCCAATCTCCGTTCACCAAAAATGCAAAAAAATTTTAACATTTGCAAAATCATCTTCATAATAAAGTCTCTAAAATAAGGTCTTCTCCATTGGCCTTGGTGGTTGCTGTGAGGAAGGATGGGGAGCGGCAGAAGAAAGGCAGGAAGAAAGAAACACCACATCCCACTTCACTCCAAGCAGAAACATACTCTTTAGAGGAGTCAAGAGATGTTGCTCATTTTGTGTTCACATCCCACTCAGCAGCCTCTTAGCCATTCTGGAGCTGGCCAGCCCCTCTCCCTGGCTCTCAGAAATGTCTGTTTATTTCTCATTTTGTTCCAGCATAGGACAGAAGTGGTTCTAAAGCCCCAGGTGTGCCCATAAAGCAGAGCCAGACAGTTCCATGCACAGCTCCACTCATGCTTCCCTGCACCATGAGGAGAGAGATGGCACTGAGAAATTATAAACAACTCCTAGGCAGTCTCCCCCAACTGGGCTTTGCAGAAACAGTAGAGTAGCTTGAAAGAAAAACACAGTGTAGCAAGATTTTCCTAAGTTTTGCAAAACACCCAGTGACCTTTAGCAGCACAATGCTGGGGAACAGACTGGCAGGGGGTGTATGAAGTGAGCACATACACTTGGCTTCACGTGCTGTCTATGCAACAGTGATTTTTAACAATTCAAAGCTGCCCACTCTCCTGTCATATGAAAGTTCAGCTGTTTCCCCCATTTCAGGATGAATCACAGGGTGATGAATTTGCCTACTAGCTAAGGGCCCAATCCAACACTGGGCAGGCTGCTCCTAGTTCTGCCCTAAACCCCACAAGCTTTATTAAGACCCTCCCTGAACTGAGAGAAACCTGCAGGGCTGGGATTTTTGTGCTGGCTCCCACAAAGCAGACTTAGTTCCTTTTGAAATTCTCCTGCCATGCGTTTGAGAAAGATTAACCTGTTTACTAGGTAGAGGAAATAAGACAGACAAATGGATGTCTCTGCCTGATGCCAAGAGATCTCAGGTGGCCTGTATCAACAGAAGCTGCAAATCCACAGCCAGACCAAATGTCATCCGTATCACTCAGACTATGGGAGCATTTAGCATGTAAATTTGCTATAGTCAGAGCAAAGCATTTCCTCATTGATCCAGTTTCACACAGGGCAAAGAACTAAAAAGTGGTAAATTTTCACTCTGTAAATCTGGGCAGTTCCCAGAAGCAGCAGAAGAGAAGGGACACGTCGGAGCAGACAGGTGATCTGGCAGATCACCTTCCATGTGCTACTGAAACTACTCTGTGATTTTGGATACAGACCCGGTTCACTGAAATCATACATGGTCTTGCAATCATACATGGTTTCTGCACAGCCAGAACATGACTTACAGGGTGGAATCCCTGCTGATCCATAACAAAGGAGCAAACCTGCTGAAACCCCATGGAAGCACAGTATCAGGAATCAGGACACTCACTGCCAACAACCTTCTAGTTCCTGGAACTGAACTAGTTTCTCCTAGCTGTCTGTCTTTCTCCTGCAAATGAATCATAAACCTTCCTGTCATTTCCTCGCAAAATTGTTCAATCATGATTTCCATAAAGCTGCCTTGAGTGCATCCTTCCTATTACATGAATATATGCAAACAGATAGCATTATTGATGCAAGCAATGGGATAAAGGTCACTGAAGCAAGTTTAATTAAAGAGAAAGTCTGAAGTTGAGCAAGACTTAGGTAAACTGTGACATATTGATTAGCTGAGCTAACAGTTTTAATTATAACAAGACCACCACAAGTTTGCTTTGATACTGAACAGAGACAATCCTTCAGATCACACTATCACATCTCTGACATTTCCAATCACTTGGGAGATTGCTTAGGCTAAAACCAACAAAAGACAACTGCAAGTGAGCAGAGGTCTCTAGCCTGATGTGGGCGGAGTTCATGTTCTTGATGAAATTCAAACAGACGCTCCTGCAGAGCACCCTTCTGTGGGGTAAATAAGTTACAGCCATCTGTGTGAAAACTGGCCCCTTGGAGCAAGACAGAAATGGCAGAATGGCTTAATTCCTGTAATTTTACAACTGACACATATTAAAAATAATTTTTTAAAAATGACATCTTCAAGTATCACCTTAGAATTTGAAATCAAATTTTTAAAATAAGGAAGGCAAAACAAGGTATAGATTCATCATAGATTCATAAATGGTGTGGAGAAGGGAAACAAAATATAATGGGATTTTGTTTTTCTTTTAACCTTTGTACAAACCAGGGTTTGGGCAGTCAGCAGCACCATTCCTGAACAGAGAATGCATCCACAAGGCACTTCTGCCACTATCTGCTTCTCAAGGGAAGGCTATTTCTCCCATCACTTGCACCATGAGGCAACCCTGAGAGCAAGTTAATATTTTGGGGTAAAGTTTTAAAGTATGTCTTATCCCAGAAGAACAGGTCACTTTCACCAAAGCTCACAGAAATTCCTTACGTAATCTCCCTCATTTTCAAAGCACTCTTTCCCCAAATGGAGAGATATTGCCTGCACATTAGCTCCATCACACAAGTTACACTGCAGATATGCAGCTGATAAAGGAGCACCAAGGGGAAAGGGAGCAACAGGACTCTGAGAAAGTTTGTAATCATCTGAGAGGATGTATCCAGCTGAGAGTTAATGCTGGTGAGAGAAGAAAGGCAGAGAAATGGGTCCAACCTCATTGCACCACAGATGCAATTTAATCAAAAGGAAACTGTTTCCCATAAATTGTCTCAATATACTGAACAATCTGATAAACAATGAGACTCAAAACATAAATACAAAGAACCTGGAGAACAGATGAGACTTTTAGTCATGGCAAACCTCAGCACAAGAGCAAAAAAAATCAGGGCAAATGCTGCCTAAGCAGAACAAGATAGCATCAGATGTGAAGAGCTAATTGAAATAATCCCAGTGTAGCTGAAATAATTAAGTTGAAGCTTAGTTCTAATAGGAGCTAACTCTCCTCCGGGGAAGTCTGTCCTCCAGTGCCAGCTGAGCAGTGTCCCCTTTGACCCTGCCAGCCCCCACTGCTGCACAAATCCACCCATCTCACCACACCCTCTGCATTGTCACAGATTGGACACTGCCTTTCCAAGCTTTAGCCCCCTGATCACCTCTGGAATCTGAGTTCAAGACAGAAGCCCCTCCATGGCACAGAGCTGGAGAGAAGGGGGTCCAGCAGCAGAGGCTGGTCACCATCACCCAAGTGGATGCCAGAAGGTAGCAGAAGGGGCTGGGGAGCACAACTATTGCCTCAAGAAAAGGTCCTCCTACCTAAAGTAAGGGTGATTCAAGCTGACCATGAAAGTAAAGATACGGAGCAAACCCAGCAAAACCTCTCAACTGATGATTCAAACACAGCAAATAACATTACAAAGAGCTGGGGGCCCCCATCTCCTGAGGGAAGAGGCTCCTGTTACATCCCTCTATTTTCACTCTCAGCAATAACAAGGCCATCATTTCTCTCCACACCTGAGGCTCATCTTAATTCCTCACAGCTATTCTCAGTCCATCAGCTACTGCTTGTATTTTCCCAGTAATCATCTGGAACCAGAGGGAAAAAGCAACTTGGTGCTCATCCTCATGAGGCTGTTCCACCCTGCCCTGTGTTCAGCTTTGGGTCTTGGCTTGCAGAAGCAGAGAATTGAACAACCAGCAGGTAGCAGTGATAAGGAGTGATTGCCCTTCAATCAGCAGCCAGACCTGTGAAGATCAGCAGATTTGATTTTGCTCAATAGGAGAGGTTAGAAATATTCTAGCCTTCATCCCAGCTGGTCAGGTAAATTTTTAAAAGATGAAATTGAGCAAAGATTATGTTAGGAAGTAGACTTTTGTGGGGGTTTTTTTTCCCCCAGACTGAACACAGTGCCCAGTGATATTGTAAATAATATACTGAAGGCATGTGAACTCGAATTCACAGTTGTAACAGGAGGAAACCCAAATGATGCTCTGAGCTGGTACAGAAGACAAGGATTCCACCAGACAAGGAGTTTTGACAATGAGAATTTGCATTTTAAAGGACATCATTATAGTCACTGCATGAAGATGAGAGGCTGGATCCATATTTAGTTACATCCCTGAATAACAGGTAACAAAGTGCTTCCAGATGATTAGTGAAACCAGAGATGAAGTGAGGGTACAATCATGTGCTCAGCATGAGAGGGGAGAGCTGCTCTGCACAGGACAGCAAGGAAGCAGCCATGGACTCCCTTGGAATACCAGCCTCATCTCCTCTGAAACCACCCAAATGCTGCTGCACACTTCCCATGAAATGGTAATTCAAATGCAGGCTGAGTCCTTCTTGGCTTCCCTTGGCTAAGTCAAGAGAGATAAAACCCATCCACAAGTACTCTCAAAGTTCAGTCACTGCTGTTTGTACAGCAGAGCCAGGAATAAAATATCTCAAAGTCAAGAATTCAAGGAGCCTGTCTCAAATCCCCCATGGCGGCAATTAGTCTGATCTCAAGCACATCTTTTTCTAACTGAAAGTTACATTTAAAAAGTTTACAATTAATCTACCCTCTCTCTTCAAAACAACACATTTAAAAATAATAATTCTTTTCCTGCATGTGATTTCAGCTTTTTACCTGCACAGCTGCAAGGCAGAGCTGAGCTTTCTACATGGCTGAAATTCCCCTGATTTCCAGACCTACCCTGTACCCAGGCTGCTCTGTCCTAGGAAAGGATTACTGTTCTGTTTGCTAAAACCCAAGCAGTAAGGGCATCCCAACATAAAACATTACAACAGAATATTTCTGGTATTCAGTTATTGCAGATAAACAGCTCTTCAGTCTCGATGTTAGCTGTATGGTTGCAGAACAAACAGGTGCTGAAATTAATGATATCCACACTCTTCGCTTCTAGATTTTGGGCTTCCCACAAATAAAAGATCTTCCATTAAAATTTTTTAGTCACTTGAACTTACATCTTTTCATTTTATATATATTTTTTTCTTATGGTTACTGTATCCTGAGTTTTTCAGACTTAGGGATTCTTTCCACCACACTATGCTCCATGTCAAATCCTGCTCTGAAAACATGATATACCAAATGTCACAGTACCACACAGGATATCTGTCTAATAGACTTTCACTCCTTTCATCTTCTTTCACATCAAAACATAAAGTATTTCCAGGCACTTTAGAAAGCCAGCATGGTCTCCACAGCACACCAAGATCAATCTACAATTTTAATGTAGTTTTGTCAAAAAAAATTAATGCACCTATTGGCAACATAATGAGGCAAGGCTGAACCCAGCTGCACGAAAATTAAAGCAGATGAATATTATTTCACAGGATCTAGTCCTTCAGCAAAGCAGTTACTTGCCAGTCTGCATGCCAAATTTGAAGCTATGGTTCTCTCTGATGTGAAATTCTACTTCCTGATAAAAAAGAAATCTACATCTGACATGAAGAATTTGAGCCAACTTGATTTGCACTGATAATCCGTAGTTTTCAGGAAATTGCCATGTGGACCATCTATTAGAATCATCAGAAAATCCTGGGATGGGATAAAGCACATAAAAGCCTCTCTGGACTGTGGTTTCAGATGAAGAGTGTTGTACAGAGGCAATGTCCCTGCATTTCATTCTTTGCCATTTTCAAAGGTGGGATAAATCCTTCCCACACTGTGCTTGTGTTACTCTGCATCACCTCATTTCCATTCCCTTCCCTTTTATTTCTGCCTTTGTACGTGCGGAGGCTTCTCAAGTCCTTGATATCCTTATCCTGCAGCATTCCACAATTTATCCCACATGAGTTCCCCAAAAAGAAAGGTGGGAGTGATCTTTGCTGTCTTTGCTCTCCTAGGGAGCTTGACTCTGTCCGTGTCCAGCACACAGTGAACTGAAAAGCCCAAGCAATGCTGTAAGCCAGGCAAACGCTCTGAGACTCCTGGATCTGTTTGTTTTCCCATTGCTTCATTTAATCCATGAAAATTGCAGGATTTCACAACAGTTCTTTCAAGCACAATAATGCTCCAGACAGAACGGCAAACACAAACTATGAGAGGGAATTTTGTGCACCCAAGAAAAGAAACAGCAATAACAAAGCAAGGCCTTGAAAAAAGGACAAATTATAAGCAGGAGGTAGTGAAAAATACTGGTGATGGAAGTGAGAGAGTGCAGCAGAGCAAACACTTGCCAGCTGGGGGATGGCACAGGGCAGGGAGGTCAGCACACAGGACTGGCTAGTCTGTGCTCAGCAGGTTTCTGTCCTGGCTGTGAAAAAACCTCTTCTTGCCAGAACAGTAAAACTGGTCCAAGAAGCCACCCCTCATGATGTGCCTGCCCAGGCACCTCCCGGAGATCAAATGCACTTCTGCTCTATCTACCACAGCAACTCTGCAAAGGTCCAGAGCCCTCTAGTGCCTCCAGACATCATTTCAGACAGACTTCCAACCAACCATGAGAATGTCATTTCTAAATAACCCATCAATTATCCATTTGCTAAAGCAGCAGAGTCAGTTAGACACCTCCTGGGCTGTCTGGGTCAGTGAAACATTTCTGAGTGGATGGGAGCAGCAATGGATAGTTCTTCACATTTTCCATCTTTGTGCCTGTGGGACTAGGAGTCTCATACTAGAGTTGGTTTTATTCTCTTCTCTTTGTTTTTCATATTTCATTTCAGATTCAGTACAAATTTAGCCCAAGTCCTGATGTGCAACAAACGCATTTTTTCTGTTGATAAATTATTAGTTGTATTTCATCCTATGCTGCCTGATAAACCCAGAGAGAGCTACTTGCTGTTCCCCATCCTGAATCCAAGAGCATTTTCTTAATAGTTTGACACTCAAATGTGTTCAGCAAAGCATAGAGACAGTGTCATTGTTTGCCAGTCTGGGAGAATACCCTTTACCCAGGTCTGCTGCCAGCTGCTGCATGTGCTGCTCTTTGGAAAAATCTGATTTAATGAATGTAAGGCAGAGTCTCCCACATGAGCCACAGTGCCACCAGCCAGTTCAGCCTGCCACCTTGCTCTGAGCATTTCTCACACAGAGGCACCACGTACCAGTAAGATGGGCACCTGGTCTCTTTCTTATGCAAGACTGACAATAAATTGAGACATGAACTGGATTAACTCGGCATTTTCACGTTTTTAAGATTGTTTCTTTCCTTGCAAAAAGATACAAGCAGGCTAAAAATTCACCTCCTAGTGTCCCTGCTGACTTCCTTGCTTAGGCAACTCTCTGGAGCTGGGTTGAATTTCTGTGTTGCTCATTCTTGGTTCCTCTAGTTCTTCATTACAAAACTATTATTCTTTGAAATTTCTTATTTTAAAAACAACAAAAAGCTGAAGCTGTGTAAGACTGGAAAACTTTCATCTGGTCAAGATAGCACAAAATGGAAGCTATGTCCAAGTCAAAACAGTAACTGTTAGGTTTGTCTTTTAGGTTCCTTCTTTAGCTGATGCATTCTCATCACCTCAAAACAGAGATTTAAAATCTGGAAAGTGCTGCCTCTAAAATGGTCACATTCTAGAGGTCAGCTTCTGCACTAGGACTATTTGCTAAACTACAGCTTATTTCCAACAACAGATATTTTCTATTAAGGAACTCAACTTGAATAATCAAGAACCATTCACTGCAAAATGAATGGTGTTCTTCAAAGATACAATTACTTCCTCGACCAATGCTGTGACTCAACAAAATGGAAATACATCCTTGATTTGGTAAATATGACTCTGGAAAATAACTTTTTTCCTTTATTGCAAACAAATGAAATTGTTTGTTAAATTAAAGCAAAGTCTTACGGAGTATTAAATAGTGAAAAACCAGACCTAATGGACCAACACCAAAGGAAGATTCTTCCTTCCAAACTGTCAGCATCAGCTACAAACTTCATTTCATTCAGAAGAAAATGAGTTAGAAAAAATATGAAAAAGGCTGTACTCTTCCCTCTTTCCAAACAACAGTTAGCTCTTACTAAGTAATAGATAGAAGCAGTTACCAGATTTCTGATAACATCTCCTCCTCACCGCTGATGAGAAAAGGTAGTCTGGTTTGCTGTCATTTCTGTATGAAGCTTTTGAATTCTGGCAGACAGATCTATAGGATGAATTTGCTCTTTTCTACAGAATTCATCAGTGTAGTGTTGACCAGGTTAGGTGGCCCTGAGATGGGCACAGCTGGGCACAGCAAAACCTCACCCCAGGTTTCCTTCCAGGCTTGGAAACACTTCCAGAGAAAACACAGATAATGAGTGCTTCCAGCCACCCATCCAGGCCAGGATGTCCTGTTCTGGGGATCCTGCACTTGGCACCAACTGAGAGACTTCAGTGGGAGAATCAGACGAGAAAATTTCACTGCAAGGCACCAAACACTGTCTGAGCTCGAAAAACTCATCTTTGTGCATGGGGAGAGATTTGATTAGATGCCCAGGTGCTCCTGCAGTTGCTAGGGGGATGAATACCCAGAGCAGACAGTTGTGTGAAATATTGTGAAAAAAATTTGGGAAAAGTAGATTTTTTCTTGTTTGACCTGGAAAGAAATGCACTTATCTGCACTCTGCTCTCCAAGAACGTTGACTTTGGGAGCAACTTGCACAGTGAAGCAATATCAAAGATCAGCACATTTGTCAGCTCTAAACATGTACAGAACTCACAGTAGAGCCTAATTTCACCCTATTTGGCACAAGTTTACATCTGCCAAGCTTTGCTCACAGGACAGCAGAAACAGGGATGAAACTTTTAGAGGCTGTATGAGGTAGACGTTTCAAATCAGGTACTGAAAACCCCCCAAATAAAATATTTTCTTTGAATTCTATTAAAGCTAGGCTCTTATTTTCACTGCCTGTGGGCCTTACCCACCTTCTGTGCTAACAGGGTGCTCTCTGGCAGTAGATCTTTGCCAGTGCTGGGAGCTGTGCTGAGGCAACATGACCCCTGATCTTCAAGAGCTGCAGCAGTGGTCTGGGAGATTTGCTTTTGGACTCACAACACAGAGAAGTATTTTTGAACAGTTGCTTGACTGAACTACGAAACTTCCTTTCCTTCTTTTGTAAGCATGTAATAGTCTTACAAACAGTCAAACCCCATAAAATTTACTTTGTGTATCTAAGTGATGCACTGGGACATAGCACCCTCTATTAACGACACAGTGATCAGATCCAGAGAATACTGACATCAGCCAATATTCTCAGCTAGGAAACAAAAGATACTGTCTCCAACTTACATGGTTTCTCTACCTCCATAGAGGTTATGGATGGAGCTGTACCTTTTTTTTTTTTTTTTTTTTTATATGACTGGATGTGAAGAAGTTCTACTTTTCAGTGATTGAACCATTGCATTTTAAACAGCAAATTTTTCCTCTGTTTTTGCCACGATAAAACATTTTTATGTTTTTTGTAGGAATTATGGGGTTTATCTTTCTGTCAACAAAATATGCATGCAAATAGACTTAGATTATTTATAGAGCAACATCAAATTAAACTGCTTGTATAATGACTTAAAACTGGTTATCGCCATCCTGCATAATATCTGTTTAAACACACCACTTGCAACAAGCTTTGCTAATCAAAAGAGGAAACAAAAACACAGTGTCATTAATTTTATGCATGTCATAGAGTGCTGTTCCACTCTGAGCAGTGCAGTGCAGGACAGGGATGCTGTTTTTACCATTATGTGCTCTTCAGCTTTTGCACAGCCATTTGGAGAGCCCAGTATAGGCCAAATTTCACAATATAGGGCTCAGGCACAGTTGAAAAGCTTATGTAGACTTTCAGGCTCATTCTCTTGCTCCTACCATGAGGTACAGTAGTCTTGTATGGAGGCTGGGTGCTGCAGGAACAAGGTTTATACAAATCTATCCTTTCTACAGGCTTTATCCAGCCTTGGGATGGTAGGTGCAGGGCAACTGGGCTTATTCAGTCACACCATGGAGCATTTCAAACACTCACAGACCATGTGGAGCAGGGGAAGGTAGATGGGCAAAGGCTACCTGCCAGACTCTGACCCATCTGAGCCAGCCGAGGAGCAGCAACAGGTCTGTGTGGCTGGGACATCCTGCAAGCTGGTTCCCTCTTCACACCCATTATCTCTTGTTGCCTACACAACTTGTCCCACTAGCCAGTGTGGTTCCTCAGCACTGCATTTGGCAGAGAAGGGTTGGTTTGCAGCACCTCAGCTGCCCTCCAGAGCTTGGCATTAGGCTCCTTCCCAAGCCTCACATTTTGTGCTGCTCTCCCTGGCTCAGACTCACCTGCTCACATTAACTGAAAGCTATTAAAATCACCAAGTGCTTCAGAAATGGCTTTTGTCAGTAATAAAGCTGCATTCTGGCTGCCTTCCCTCTGGCCAGAGCTACAATGCAAGCTGCAAGGAGCCTTGCCCTGACACTATGAAAACCACCTCTATTCCTACCCAAACTTTCCTCTGCAAACACAGCGGTCTCTTATAAACCACAGCAATAAAACAAGACTCTTATAAACCACAGCAATAAAACAAGACTCCACCCACTGCCTGATCAGTTGGGAGCTGCATGTGTGGTGCACCAGGGACACAGACTCCAAGCAAGAGGAGGCTGCTCAGCAGTTGTAGGGCAGTCCTCATCACACTGGAGTATGTGAGAATCTGACAGGAAATAAATTGGAGCTTCAGTCAACCATTTAGAAGTGTTAGAAACTCCCCGGTGCAGGTCATTTAATTTAGTAAGAAAAGAAAAATAGAGGTGAATTACTTTTTTCCTGCCTCCCTGACTATTATTTTGTCTTAGACTCACTCTGGTGGTGATGGAGTTGCTGATGCTATAGAATAATTCTGATTACTTCAGTCCTCAAAGAAGAAGGAAATTACCTCTTTTTCTGTGAGCTCCTATTTTTTCTGAACAGTTTAATGATACTGGGTCTAGAGTGTTGCCATTTTCTCACAGAAGAGAGTGGTAAATTCTTCCCTGTTTTATCTGTTCCTCATCACAACTACAGCTCCAGTTTGTGTCACTCCTACACTCAAAACATTACTCCAGTTGAAGGTGATCCCTTGTAAAACTGGTGCCTGTGGCCAGTGTGGATTAGGCAGGGCAGGCAGGTAAGGAGGAACACAGCCCTCCTGTCCTCTTAAGATCTTCTGTCTTCATCTCGTGCATGTTGCTACTGAAAAGAGGAAGAAGAAACCATTCCTTATTTCCAAAACTCTCATTGAAAGGGAAGAGCAGTGAGAAACTGAACAAATTTTTTTCCATCAAAAGGGAAAAGACCGAGGGAAGGAAAAATAGAGGTGCTTAGTGGATCCTACATGGACTGAGTTTTGCACCAGCAAATATGTATTTAGAATGGGAGCAAGTCCTACCTTCAGAGCCTGCCTCTGTTCAAAGCAAGTTTGCTTTCCTAATATTTCCCTACAAGACTGTGGCTTCACTGAACTTTACAAGCGATTAATCAGCACAGTGCTGGCCATCAGCAAAGGCAGGGGTGGTTCTGAGGGCATTTCCTGACTGACAGCATCCCCTGAAACCCACCTAGGTGCACTGCTGCTTCTCCTCATGGATAGGTGAGAGTATTTCTAATAATACCTGCCTGTTCATTGGGAATGTAACAGATGATCTGTCTCTAACAGCTACAAAATTTCACCTGCAGGTGTAAAATAAACCAGTGTCAAACTCCTCTATTTGAGACAAGAGGTAGTGATTGGCAGCCTAGTTGCTAAACAGGCTGAAAAAAAGAGATTATAACACTAAACCCAGAGCAGTGGGAAAATTTTTGAGCTCTGAGGGTATGTTTTAGACATCCTGCTGAAACTTGTGCAACAGAATGTTGGCATAGGAAGGCTTCCTTAAATCAAATTACCCTATTTATCTGAAGGTGTAAATGACCTGGTCTGTACCTGTGTGTTGCAACCACATGGGGTGATCTTGGAAAAATCCCTATAGCCAAGGAGGTCCTGTGATGTCTGAGCCACACAACCCAGCTCCCTGCACCACTGCAGCTGGAAACAATGGCCTGGAAAAAAATCAGCCCTGTGACAGGGCTGGGGAACCTCTTGTGCTGTTGCTTGAGCCTCACAGCAGTGTGAGACCTGTGCTTCCTGGAAACCATGGCAACCAGAGATTTATTATAAAAATAAAGAAATGCTGGGTTTCTGGCAGAGGCTACAGCAGCTTCTGCAAGGTGTGAGAGTGCAGTCTTCCTGAGACTCTGAGCAAACCTGGGGCAGATTCAGCCTCTGCCCTGCTGCAGAGTAATAACTCAGTATTGACAAGGCTGCAGGAAGAAGCAATACCTGCTGGTGTTCAAAGGTAAATAAACATTCATTTGGCTGGACCCTGAGCTTCCTACTTAGAAGGGTGGAAGATGGAAAAAATATGGTCAAACAGAGACTGTAAAGCCTGAGTGGGTAGAAATTCAGGCCCCATTTCCTCCTCCTTATTTGACAGATTTCACCTTTTTACTGAACCATAATATTAATAAACAATGTACAGTGTGTTCTCACTTTCATGGGTTTTTCAGTGATATGTTGACGTGCAGTTTCTCGTCCTTTAATATAAAGTCTGAGCACAGCACTGGAACTCTCTCTGGAGTTGGAGCTGACAGCTTGGAGTTCTCACTCATCACAGCTAAAGGCATTAATAAAAGTTATTTTGCTTATGTGCATGAAGTTGAATCTGGGCTTAATGGCTTCTTTTTTTCCTGCCACAAGAAAGGAAAAAAAATCCAACAGTATAGTCTGAAACTACTTAAATCTTAAACAAATAACTGAATATAGAAAGCCAAAGGAGAAAGTTTTTACTAAAATGCAGTCAAGCCTCTGAGCAGGACTACAGACATGCAGAAACGCTACCAAGGAGTTTTCTCTGGAGCAGACTACTGTGGAACATGCGAATTGTACTAAAACACTGAATTGCTGCAGTGAAAAGCACTTAAAAC
This sequence comes from Cettia cetti, assembly GCA_013401135.1. NCBI lineage: Eukaryota > Metazoa > Chordata > Aves > Passeriformes > Sylviidae > Cettia > Cettia cetti. Next base: position 3,071 of record VZUI01037718.1, on the reverse strand, counting down.
ACAAAACAGAGCAGAAACATGTTTCTTGGCTCTCTTTGTGGGTGGTAGGAGCTTTTAGACCAATTGTTATGTAAATCTACCTCTAGATTCCATCTAGGTTAAAAACTATTATCCAGTCACTTAAAATCAGAGTCTCTAAAGTGGTGATTGCACAAAACTTAATTTTCCATAGACATCAAGATGTGGTTTTGCATTTTAAAATGTAAGCCCCATTCCCCTTTCACAAGACATCTGGGGGACAAACGTATCATTCAAGAGCACCAGAGAACTGAGCTTACCCTGAGCCGGCCACCCCAGTCAGGTCCACCAGAAAATCACACCCAGAATAAGGGCTGGTGTTCTGCATGGATGTCACATGTCTAAGAGCAAAGATTTTGGCAGGTTGAAAAGGGTGGACTGAGAGATGTGTCAGAGCAATGGATCAGACATGACACTGGGACATGATTCCTGGTTTTGTGGCAAAGCACTAGCCCAGAGCAGTACCCCAAACCAGAGGTCAGGAACAGCTGGCTGCTACAGTGAAGCAGACTGCCATGACATCTCAAAGTTGATGGCAGTCACTTAGCCACTTCCATCTGCCAGTTCCCTCAGGATGGATGCATCTCATCATGTCCCATGGACTTGTGCACCTTTAGTTTTCCTCAGATGTTCGTGAACCTGATCTACAGTGGGTAGCTCATCCTTCTCCCAGTCCCTCCCTTTGCCTTCTGTGGCTTGGGCAGTGTGGCTGGAACACTTGCTCATGAGGCAAAATGTCATTAAGTACCTCAGCCTTCTCCATATCCAAATACCACACAATCCTCCTCTTTCTTATGGCACTCGGTCTAAAATGAAACATCAAACCCTTCATAGCTCAAAACGGCAGAGGTTTGCACTTCTTAGCAGGGGAGTTTACATGAACTTGTGTTTCCAGCTCTCTCGTCTCAGACCACAAGCCATTGCCTGTTCCTTCACCTCCCCAGAACTAAGCTAATGTTTCTGTAAGACCAGTGCTGTAAAACTGCTCCTGAGTTTATGGAACCAGACAGCTAGCACACAGCTGATCTAAATACACCGTTTTACATCAGGCAGATAGGTTTCCCGTCAGCCACACACCTTCCCAGCCAGTATGCAAGCGAGTAGTTAAAAGGATGTTGTTGGTCAGGACACACAATGTGTGTGACAAACAACACACACAGTGCTGAGCCCTTCCCTGAGGGAACTGGGTTTGCCTGGCTGCAAACACAACCATCCTCTGCTCACTGAAACCTGAGTGAAGAACAGCAACACTCAGCAAACACCACAAGCTGGCAAGCATCAACACTGCCCCAACCCTGTGATGTGCAGGGGATCCGTGCTGGGGACTCAGGGACACCAATCACAGCCTGGGAGCTGCTGTATGACACAGCACACACTACAGAGAGCAGTGGGATAGCAGGCAGGATAATGGAGGATAATAGCTGTGGAGTGAGAAATCATAATAGCTCAGCCTACGCAGAGGTTAGATTCCAAGAGAGCCATTATCTCAACTCTGATGTCTGGGTGTCAGAGCTCCTATGCCAGTTTTATTGGTTAAGTACATGGCTTTATTGCTGTTTATAGAAGTACGCCTGCATTCTGAACCTCAATGGAGCACATTAGCAGGGAAGCACTCAGCTTGCACCAGCTGCTGTGGGAGAGATCCAGACCCCAATCCAGCCCCAGTGAGAAGACAGGTAAGTGCATAAGGGAGGCTGCCTCAATTCTCAGATTGCTGTCTGATGTGTAAAAGCAACTCAAAACATATTTCCTTTTTGATGAAAACATTCTAAACAGGGAAGAGGGAGTCAGATGAAGAGGGGGAAAAACCATCCCTTCTCTGTGCCAGATTTGGGCTGTTTCCTCTATCCCACTTCCAGGTTTGTGAATATTTCTGCACTCAGCCACTTTCTACAGTAAATATCACCACTCATTAGTGATACCCTTTCTAGTACACTCGCAGAGGAGCCCTACAGGGGCTGGCCACTGCAGCATCTCCAGGTGTCTGGGTGATGGGGGACCCCTTCCCAGCTGCTTTAAACCTCATTCATCCTAAGTCCTCAGCTCTTTTTAGAGCACATAAAGGTGTGATGCCTATGCCAGTCCACACTAGTCCTTATGCCCTCCCAGAGCAGTGCTGCTCCCAGCGCCGTAACTTCTTCACCTTGAAAAGGTATGACATGGCACTGATTGCCTTTGTGGTGCATTTTGGAAGCTGCTGAGGAAGGCATTGTTATTATTTTTTCTCTCTGACTAATTAAAGCAAAACAAAGTATTTGGGCTCAGGCTGTTCTGCTAAACATTCTGTCTCAGTTCTTCCAAAGAAACAGCATCCCTAGGGTAGTCAATGTACATTAAGAACTTCTCAAAAAGAAGGCCAGTGTCCCACCTGATGAACACTGCAGAATCCATGTGTTGTGGGAAGTCCGGAGGGTGATGAACCACAGTAACTGTGCTGGTGAGTTGGGGAAGGATGGGACATTCCACTGCATCCAAAGCCAGCTCTGCTCCCATCCCTGTCCTCCCATGGGCAGGTGAAAGCTCCAGCTCATGGGACTGTAACTCCCACATGTGGTGGCTGTGCTGACGCTTCCCTGGGAGCCCCAGAGCAGTTGGGCTTCCAGGAGGATGGCACCATCTGTTGCAGAACACCCAGGTGCCAGATCAGAGCCTTTGCCACAGCAAAGGGTGCTGGAAGGGAATCAGCTGCCTTTGGGGACGGACATATATGTTGACAGGACACCTGTGTCCTCCCAGCAGTAGGAGACATCCAGCTGTCACCCACGGAAGTTTACAGACACATGGACATCACCTGAAACAAGCTCAAAATCTCTCCTAGGTGCATTCAGCAGAAACGAGAGTCAAGTAGATTAAAAAGTGCTCAAACCCTAACCATGTGGTGCCAGAGAGGCTGTGTGTCTCAGTTTGAAAGAGAGGTGTCTGCCAACGAAGGCAGGAACCTCCACTGGAATGGAAAAAATACAACCCCTTTCCCTCCCTTGAAATTAAGGGGCTTTCGGCATAGCCATGGGGAAAGGCACAGCAGTTCTTTACCGGTCCGTGCCTGCGAACAA